>SKCR01045853.1:0-46653 GCA_019454045.1 Zanthoxylum bungeanum
ATACTGAAAATTAAATGAAGGAAAGTAAATGCTGAAATTAAATACTGAAAATTAAATGCTGAAAAGTAAATGCTGAAAGTAAATTACTGAAAAGTAAATACTGAAAGTAAATTGCTGAAAGTAAATTACTGAAAAGTAAAAACTGAAAATTAAAGAAAGAAAAGTACTGTGCGTAAAAGTAAAGTGCGGAAAGTAAAAACTGAAAGGTAAAGAAAAGAAAGTGCGAAAGCGGAAATTAATTACTAAAAGCTATAGATAAACAAACAAGATATAATATTCTTAGTATTCTTAAGGAATTCCTTAGAAGAAAGTATGAATTTTACGAATGAAATGGCTTGGTATTTATAGGCAAAATTTTGCCTCCATCAAATCATCCACCAAATCAATTATTAATTGCTCCACTAATTGCTCCACTAATTGCTCTACCAAATCCATTATTATTTGCTCCACTAATCTATTATCATGTTTGGTGATGATTTGATAATTTTTATTTTTTATTTATTAATTTATTTTTTGCTTTGAAAATGATTGAAAGTGACTTTAATAATTACACACAACACACTTCTGGATGGTTTATCAATTTAGGGCATGGAATCTTCAGAATTCGAAATTATTTTGTCTTTAAAAGCTGTAGATCTTTGAGTCTTATTTAATCTGGAACTTGAATCAGCTCAATCCAATATCGGAGTAAAAAATTATGCCCAAAATACGACAGATGCACAAAACTGGAATTTCCAAAACTGCACTTCGTTAAAACGCCCTTTCAAGTTTCCAATCTTCAAAATTAATATGTCAAGTCCAATTTTTGCCCTTATTTGACCCATATTTTGTCCTAAATGATTTCATTAAGTCCCAATATTAATTTATCTGCAAAATAAACTAAAACATATCAAAACGTTCATCAAACCCGAGAAACTAAACAAAATATTAAGTAAAAGGGGCGGTAAATATTGATATATTTTCCGCTCATCAGGGGCCCACAAGTCACATCGCGCGTCACATCATGCGTCACTTTAGTGATGTATATCAAGTCACCTTTAAGTGATTGACAACCCGTCACTATTTATGAGTGATGTGAGTTGTTGGAAGACTTAATTGCCTTGTACCTTTTTGAAAAGAGTAAATTGGTATTTGTTTTTTGAAAATGAAATACCATATACACATTACAACCAACTAACACTCTTTCCTCCTCTCCATCATCATTCGGCCTTGGGCCAAATTTCTCTCTCAAATTTTTCTCTCAAAGCCGTGAGCAAGGAGAAGCTTAAGGGAAATTTTGCTAGTACTAGCACACCAAAGAGGTCTTACAAAGGTGATAGGGAAACCTATTCATGAGCATGGAATCCATTGACAAAGCTTGGAGCTTGAAGATCATCCATGGAGCACAAAGAGGAGCCAAAGCCGTGAGCTTCAAGGAATGATCAAATTGTTTTGTGTTCATTGCATCAAAATCCGATCATTGTAAGTATGATTCCGCCATACTTCTTTATTGTATTCACATGATTTTCATTGCTTGAATGATCTTGGGACTATAGTAGAAACCCAACATAGGTAGGGGAGGGGAGGAGATTGCCATCTTCATATTCGTCCCTGATAATCCCCTTTGTAATTATTTCAGATGAGGGGATGAGATCCCCGAATAATAAAAGGGGATCCAGATAGGTCCCGAATCTCGAATAATAAATAATTTTTTCTTAAAATAAATTTAAGTCATTGAAAAATATATTAGTTGAACTACTTTATCTAGAAATCAAGCATACATATTCAAAAAATTGATAATATCTATTACATAAATCACAATTTATATAGAAGATTGAAATTCATATTTTTTTTATCTTTTGTTTAGTCCGTAACTTAATATATATATATATATGAATTATGTTTTGGAAACCTTGGGCAGGACGCTGTTTCGAGGCATCCGTGCTGTTATTTACATTTGTGATTATCTCGTTTGGGGTATGTGCTAAGTCACCCCCGCCTTTTGCCAATTCCATTTTTAAAAAAGAATCTTTTGTTTTTCGCTGGTCTGGTGAGGGGACGCTCGCGCTAGAGACAGTAGAGCATCGAATGTTGATTTGTTTCCCTTCCGTATAAGTCTTGGAAATTGATCGGCTCGGGGTTGGATTTGTTCCGCCGAGGCTTCATGGTTTGATCGGCTCGGGGCTGGATTTCGTTCCTCCGAGATTGTGTAATTATTTGGCTTGGGGTTGGATTTGTTCCGCCAAGATTTCAGTCCATCAGCTCGGGTTTTGGGGTGACTCCCACCGAGTCTGATTCTTCAGACTGGGGATGTATCATTCCCCCAGGTTCAAATGCTTCCCTCAGCTCGGGTTTTGGGGTGACTCCCACCGAGTCTGATTCTTCAGACTGGGGATGTATCATTCCCCCAGGTTCAAATGCTTCCTTCAGCTCGGTTTTGGGGTGACTCCCACCGAGTCTGATTCTTCAGACTGGGGATGTATCATTCCCTTAGGTTCAAATGTTTCCCTAAGCTCGGGTTTGGGGTGACTCCCACCGAGTCTGATTCTTCAGACTGAGGATGTATCATTCCCCAGGTTCAAATACTCGACTCAGCTCGGAAAGAAAAATGTTTGTTTTGCAGCCAGGTTCAATGATGGTTGAATTTAGAATCGAGACGTCAGACTCAGGCTCGACGGAACAGATTTCAGCTTCAGTTACAGATGCCTCGGGGACAAAGATAGGAACTTCAAGTGGTCGCTCCTCAAAAAATAAAAAGCATGGGTACAGTGGTCGTGGGCTCGGAATATCGACTTTGCTCGGGAAGAAGAATTAAGAGACAGTAGCAGGGTCATTGACAGACGAACGACCTAAAAACAGTCAGAGAAGAAGACCTGATTACATATGCAAGGGTGTCTTCTCCCTGGTTCCAAAAACAGCCACCAGCAGGGTGAATGGCTCAACAACTTTTTATAGTTCCCGGCATCAACTCATAAAAACTCGTTGATACCAAGAACTAGGGGATAAATGTTGATGGTAAGAATCAAGATGTAATATATCAAGCAATTGGCCAAGGATAAAGATGGGATTTCCCTTTTCCAGAAGGAAAAGATATTCAGAAGAAGTGTCAAGCACTCCTCGGCTCGGCAGAAAGCATTGACATGATCTGGGCAAACCGGACTATGAGATTCAATACAAAACTCATAAGCCGATCACATCAAAATACACAGTCGAACACATTAGGGCGGGAAGGCAAGTCAAAATCTATCCGGTCAGAAAGAAAGGTGTGATGAGTCCACAGGTCGTCTGGCCGCCCACCTAGTCACCGACAGAAGCCTCGGGAAGGTAATTCTCCTTTACACGTGTCATCTCCCGGTAACACCCACCAGGCGGTCATCATCACTAAATGCATGTGGCAGTGAGAAGTCAAACTGATTCGATGGGATGTCAGAAAGCAGGTTCACTTTCGACAAGAGCAGGCATGGGGCAGAGAGCTAGTAAATGAAGCAGATTCACGTGGAAGGCTCTGCGGAATAGGGAACAGTAGCCGCCTCAGTCTTACCGCCACAACTTAGTATATATATATATAAGGAAATGTCATTTTTTGTAAGGAGGGCGATAAAAAAAGAGACACAAAAAAAAAAGAGGCAGAGAGAGCATTTTTTGTAATTATTTTTTGTAAAACAGCTCGGTTTAGACACTGACTGACCACAAAACAGGTCGGCCAAACACATTGCAGTAATAAAACACACTTCGTTTTGTGCCCCTGGACGTAGGTTGGGTTTAACCTGCCGAACCACGTTAATTTCTTGTGTCAATCTGCATGCTCTTCTCCCTCTGCCAAAATTTGCTTTTGGTTGTCCTCATAACCAAACAAATTCACTGCTGAAGGAAGGTTGAATTCCGGGAACAATACATTTTCGTTATTGTCCCTCAGACGAAAACCAGCCATCAACAAAAGTAATTAATTTCATTTTCTAAATTAGAATATTAAAACCTAGTCCATTGCTAGCGTACCCCAGTATCACATATAAGGGATACAGTGCAGTGGCCTTTGTGAAGTTAATTGCTTGGCTGCCGAGTAATCTTATACTATTAAAAAAAAAAAAAAAAAGAGTAAGAGAGCGGTTTTGTAACCGGTTCTCTTAAAAGAATAAAAGAATAATAAATAATATTTTAAATAATAAAATTATTAAAAATTGGTTTCAAATTTAAGAGGTTATTTTAATTGTATATTATTACTCAAGTAATTACATATCAATGGTCAAAATTGCATGTTAATGGTTAAAAGTTTCATATTATGAAATATTGCATATTTATTAGTTATGGATTCATGTTTAACGATTAAATTTGCATCTTCAATGGTCGTAATTGCATGTTCGATTTACAAAATATTAAAAGATTGTATATTATTATTCAATAATTACATATTAATAGTCGAAGTTAATGTGTCATATTTATTGATTGTGAGTGCATATTAATGGTTAAAACCGCATGTTAAATGGTCATAGTTGTTTGATTTACAAAGTACTAAAAGATTACATATTATTTACTCAATAATTACATATTAATGGTCAAAATTGCATATTAATTGTTAGAAATTCAATGTTCTAGTCCCAAAGGGGCGTGACTTGGTGGTGTAGGGTTCATGATTTGACCTTCAAGGCCTGAGACAGTCGGGGGTTTTACCTGCTCCGCTTAAACCCGGAAGGGATGGTTTGACGGTGAGGTTTCCAACGATTCAAAAAAAAAATTAACATTCTAGAAGGTTTCATATTTATTGGTTGTGGTTGCATATTCATTTTACAAAACATTAATTTGATGACATGTTATTGCATAATAATTACATATCAATGGTCAAAATTGTATTTTTAATGGTCAGAAATTCAATGTTCTGGAAGGTTTCATATTTATTGGTTGGGGTTGCATATTCAATGATCTTATTATTTACATGTTCATTTTACAAAACATTATTTTGATGACATGCTATTGCATAATAATTACAGATCAATCGTTAAAGTTGGATGTTAATGTTTAAAAATTTGATGTTAATAAATGTTCATATTTATAGTTTGGATTGCTTGTTAATTGTCAATGTTGAATGATGAAAATTATATGTTGACTGATTATTGAGGAAGCAAAATTACCATTTAAAAAGTATCATGAATGTTTATTGTATCCCAATTTTTATTTTTTATTTTTTTATTTTTTTTACAAGTGAATGGAGATTGATTATAAAATATGACTTGTGAATAATTATAATAATCATGTTGTATTAGTGTTAGTTGGAGTCGTTTTCTCTATTTAACTGATCACCTGCAGGCTGCAGCTAAATAGGAACAAGTAATCCTGGAACAACCATTCAAATATGAGAAAAAGGGGGAGGAGCTTCATTTGGTATTGCATTTGCACACAACAAAATCACATTCACTTGAAACAGTATAGAGACAAGAATTGTCACAATCACAAAATATAACAAAGAGTCAATTTGTGAAATACTGAAAGCAACCAAGTCATCACCAAAAAGCTTAAATTCACAACAAACAGATTCCAGCAGGACCTATCATAGCTTCTGATAAGCTCCAGTAGTCTTCTGGATCTTTACATAGGGGCTGGATATATATATAATGCTTTCCTTGTAAAGCTCTCATAACGTAAGAGCTTTCTATGATTCTGCACGGGCAGCCTGCATGCAGCAAAACCATTTTTTCTGCAAATCAATGCATTTGAAAACATCAGAATAGCATATTTGTCTCTTGTCAACAAGGGGCCGATAAAAAATTCCATAACCAACTTCCAGAAATGGAAACAAAAACCTGCCAACTGGATACTATCCATCTGTCACAGACAATAATTTACTGACACACTGGCATCTAACTAATATGGCAAGCCACATAAGTAGTTTAAATATACAGGGTGGGTGCTGCCTGCTCCTGGTAAGATTTGTATTTTGATAACACGGAATGTGTCGCATACTTTAACTGCGACACCACATAAGTCCATAATGTTTTCCAGTAACATTTGAGTGTAAAGCATTTCCCAAAGCAAGGATATGGACTGTTGATTTGATGATAGTCATTTAAAGTGAGAGGTGATACTGATTCAGGATAAAACGGGGGAAAGTCATCTAGCAATGGTTTGTCCATGAGAAAAAATGGAATGCAAATTACAGTGGATTGAAACATTCTTTTCTTAGAGAATGTGCAAAATCTAAAATTTGTTCTGACATGGTACAATCCTAGTGTAAAGGCAGTATTCAAGAAACATAACATAGACATGAGACGTGAGTAATAGGAAATTGAGGGGATAAGCTATAAACTAAAATAAGAATTCTGAGTTAATAAGAAGCACCACATCATAGATATTAGTCTGCTTTGAAGTTGGAAAAATAAAGGGAAAAACGAATAAAAGGTATAACGTTTAACATCCTTGTAGTTGTGAGAAAATATTTTCCTGATGTATTCAGTTCAACATCTTCATAAAGTTTAAATGAATCATTACATTGGATTGGTGGAGGTTCTAATGAAACAGCAACTAAAATAAGGTATAACATAGTTGCACTTACAGTCTGAGGCTTTCCGAGTACAGCTTCATGTTTAAATTGAGAATCATCCTTCACATGCGAGTCAAGATTGCCACCACTTTTTTTCTCATTTCTCGCCTTGTTGAAAATAACCGTGAATCCCTCAGCTGATGCTGGGTCATTGACATCCCATTCACCAAACTTGGGCAACGGTCCACCTTTCTCCTACAGATATTAAAATTTCACTGAGAAGCCACACATCTCAGAAGCAAACTTGCCAAAAAAATTTTAAAAAAAAAAAATGGATAGGAATGGCACAATCTAAATAAACACAGAGAAAGCGCAAACATATTGGCATTAGTGAAAGAGGATGGGCACTTAACATGCATTAAAACAGACATATCAATAGAGGACATCATAGAATTCATCCAAAAATTGATTAGGTATAAAGAAAAACTAAATTGTCACAAATCAAATTAAAAATTTGTCAAAAAACTATCACCCATCTGCATGCCAGCAGCATAATATGGCCAGCTAGCTAGCATCAAAAACAGTCTCGGAACAAGAAAAAAAATATATTTTTAGCTACCTAATTAATACCCAAAAAGCATTTTTTGAAGTACCCTTTTGACAGAACTTCCAATAATTGCATTCACATACCAAAAAAGAAAAATTCAAGACACTGATCAACAAACAACCCCCTAATTGCAGCAAATAATTAACAGAGGCAAAAAAAAAAAAGTAACAATCAATCATATCTAAGCTCATCAATCTTCAAAGTCTCATATGGGGTGTTCACATAAATCCATTCAGCTGAAAGTAAAAAATAAAAAATAAAAAATAAAAAATAAAAAATAAAAAATAAATAAAAAAATGTCAGAGATACACGAACTACTACACAACCCCATAAGATCTAAAAGGAAACAAAATAAATTCATCCATGGCAATAAAAGAAAAAAAAAAGAAATATTTAAAAAAAAAAAATTGAAAAAGAAGTTACGGCCATGGAGAGGAAACTGTGAAGTCGTTTTGCGTTTGATGCTTGTTACTGTTGAGTTTGGTTCTTGAAAACGAAGAAGAAAGAGAGTTTTTGTAAGCGAGAGGTGGGGGGAGTGGGCCCAAGACAGACTAGACAGGACTTGTTGTTTAAGAATTAAACCGGGGGGATTGTGGGGCCCACTTAATTTTATTTTCGAATGGACGACTTCAACGGCGTCTGGTCCCATGCATTTGCAATTCTATGGGAGCTGTAATCTGGTGGGATCTGGTCCTCGGTAAGGAACTGTACAACCTTGGAACGTGATAAGAAATAAAAAATCTTATCCGTACGATTTGTACGAATAGGTTTTTGAGAAGAAAAGCCTTGAAACCTGTTTGCGGTTGGTTTGGTAGAACGTCAATTTAATTATTTTAAGAGCTTTTGAAATATTAAAGTATAGTTATATAATGGACTAAACCATGAGGGGATTAATGATAATTATACATATAATCCATGTTGTTTCTTCAGGAATAGAACCTAAGCACCATAAGGAGCTTTAGAGGGCTGGATCATGTCGACATCCAACAACTCACCCAATTTCTTGCGCAATTCAATCAGTTACGGATGACTCATCCGATATGGTATTTGGGCAGGCGGCCTAACACCAGGGACAAGTTCAATCTTGTGGTCAGAGGTCTTCTAGGAGGAAGGGACTTCAGCAACTCCGGAGGCATAACATCCTTATATTCCGCCAAGAGTTCCGCAACCGCATCAGACACCTCCATTGTCTTTCCAACCTTGACTTCTATGAGTGTCGTCAAGTATTTTCTCCTCCTCGCTTCAACTCACTTTCAATTTGTAAGGCTGAGACAAACTCTATTTGTCCATCAACCCGCTTACTCCCGCACACTTTGCCAACAGCAGAGACAAAGCATGGTTGGTCCTCATCACCGATTAGAAGACCCGCCAAGTAAGATATCACGATAACTTTCGCCGGAATGAAGAATTGATTCCCCAATATCAACTCAAAATCATCCAACGAGACAGCCATTAACGTAAATAACCCATGCCACTGGCCAAGTTGAATACACACTCCCGCAACTGTGCCTTGAACTTGTTTTTCTGTTGAATTGACAACCTTAATGCTACTCCCCGATTGAGATAATTTGAGGCTCAACTTGTCAGCAATACCCATTGTTACAAAGTTGTGTGTAGCCCCAGTATCCACCATGGCCCTTATTGTTTTCCCATTGATAAGGGTTTGGACATACATTAAGCCATTATCAAACCTATCTTCCCAAATTACATTCACTAACCGGAAGGGTTTCATCCGACTAGGCCCTACCGAGTCTCATTCCCCTTCCTTGCCCGTCTCAGGAGCCATGAGTGCATTCAATTTCTCTTGTTTAAGGTAGTTTTTTGCTCTATGTGGACTGTCACAGATGAATCAACCCTTATTGTTGTTCACCCCTTTGGAATTACCATCATCTTGTGGCTTCCATTTTCCCTCATTGTTCTTATTCTTATCTCCCTTCTCTGAATCTCTGAATTTCTCTTTTTTCCTTTGACTTTCGAATCAGGTTTGGACTTGGTTGAAGAACTAGGTTTTTAATCCACAAGGCAATCTGCCGCTGCCATTGCCGCAGGCAAGTCATGCACACCTTGCCTCCGCAACTCATTTTACGCCCAATTCTGTAATTCGGATATGAAATTGAACAATTTATCCTCCTCGGACATGTTCCTTATGTCAAGCATCAAGGAACTGAATTGCTTCACATAATCACAAATGGAACCTGCCTGTTTCAAGCTCTTCAAGGTCTCTCTCGCGATCCACGTCATGTTTGTGGGGATGAACTGATTCTTCAATTCCTTCTTGAGTGCATCCAATGTGTCTATCTAAGGACGCCCATCCGTTTCATCATCATCTAACCGAGTTCACCGCCACAACTTCGCATCACCCGCCAAGTACATGTTTGTGATAGTGACTTTCTCATCCTCTAGAACATGAGCAGCTCCGAAGTACGGATCCATGTCCCATAGGGAGATCTCCAACTCCTTCGTATTTCGAGCACCACCAAAAGGTTTCGATTCAGGAACATTTAGTTTGGTCGCGTAGCAAGTTGGCCAAGCCTCATAGTCTTCTTTAGGAGGGAGATTTTCCCCATCATCTCCTCCTTACTTACTTTCCATGCATCCACCATATCCAGCAGTCCTTGGTGACTTCAGTGATAACTTTCTCAGCATCAGTGCGCTGCGCTTCAAGTTTGTTCCGAAGGCCTAATAGTTCCTCTGCCAATTGCTCCATTAACGAAAATAAGGGAGGAAAAAACTTTTGGCTAGACTTCTCGACGAGTGCCTCCAACTTGATCACCCGTTCAACCACTTCAGCGTTATATCCACCCGCCATCGGACCAAGACGGGGCTTTGATACCAGTTGTCATGCAGAAAATTTTCAAACCTAGTTTTCTTAGCCAAATATGGCACTGAGTTCTCATAACTAAGTGAACCTTTCCTTTGCACACACGCAACTTATAAGCAACAATTCTCAACAATGTTCACACACACCCTCACAGCAAGCACAAGCATCAAGTAAACATAAGACACAACCTTTACAGGTAAACACGCCCAACTTGTTTCTTACTTTCCAAAGTAATTATAAGGAACCGTGCTTAAAACATGCAAGGCTTACAATGAACATCACTCACACTCACCCATGCGCACCTACGCTCTCCTTTTACATATTCTTCACAAAACACTTATATACTAGCGGCAGTTACACCCCTACTGTCCTATGGTGTTCTTAGGCATGGCAATAAGATCCACCACCCGGCCCGGGTCTACATGGACCCGGTCGATTCGGGTCCGAGTAAACTCAGGTTCGGGATTAAAAAATCTGGACCCAAGTCTTACAAATTTGGACCCGGGCGAATCGGGATCCGGACCTGGGTTCGCACGGGTTCGGCCGGGATAGACCCAAGTCCGGAAAAAAAAAATATATATATATATATATATATATAATGAAAAATATAAAATAATATGCATATATAAAATATATATATATATATATAATAGAATATAATTAAAAAATATAAAAGAATTGAAATAAAACTAATAAAATTGACAAAATCTAAATATAAATATAAAATAATACAATTAAAAATAAAAAAATAGTAAACCGGGTATCCGGATTCGGACTCGGGGTAACGAATTTGCTTCCGAATCCGGACTCGGATCCGACCGGACCCGGGTCCGAATCCGGATTTTGCCATCCCTAAATGTGTTGGCCCAATGAGCACCAACCAACAAGTAGCATAACAGTTGCATCACAACTTCTCTATGAATGTAAGACACTAAAGCCTTATCCACACAATCCTATTTCGAATTTCCCACTCATTGCAACCCACATTTCCAACATGTTCCATGCGAGACAGTTACTAGCGGTTACCAACGTAACTGCCTCCTTTGTGTGTTTCATGTGAAGTCGTCCCTTTTACTTGTGCACGGAAACTGCGTTGCCCAAGGTAATTCCAACTTCCCAATGACAGCACCAACCGCCTAATGTGTCTGCAGCACTTTCTTCGGACAACACCAAATGTCCTCATCACACAGCCCATCCATAATGTGTGCATATTGTGAGTGCTTGATTACAGCCAATGCCACTCGTTCCCCATTTCTCTCAAACAACCAGACTAAGAGGCTAACAAATCACCCCCACATGAACTAGACGACGCCCTTGTCGTAATTGAGTCAAGATAGGCCTAGACTACTCTTTCAAACTACCACAATGTAGTGTTCTTTTCCCAAGTTGCCTCTTCCTCCGCGCAACCTTTCCACTGAACCAAGAAACCAGTCATTCAATTCTTCTTACTCTGCCTCATCACCCTGCGATCCAATATCTTCTCAATTTATTTGTCAAATTATTTCTGAATTATTGGAGGAGCTTCAATAAGCACACATGAAATGTAGGATGCACCTTGATTCTATCCGATAACTTCAAGTGATAAGCTATTTGACCCACTCTTTTCACTACTTCAAAGGGACCATCATACTTTAGAACCAACCCATGATGCACTACATTGCTGATGATCTTCTTGCAGATTTGAGGAGTTAATTTCAGCAACACTCGGTTATCCACATGAAATTCCAACGCCATCCTCTTCTTATCAGCATAGTTCTTCATTCTTTGCACTATTTTCCCGAGACTATCCATTGCCTCTTCCAACAACTCGTGCTTCTCTCGCGTAAACCTATACACATCATGATACTTGCCTCAGGTTTTTTGCTTGATCACCTCATGTAGGGTCAGTAGCTGCCGCCCTAAAACTATTTCAAAATGGCTCATCCCCGTTGATGAATTCTTGTGCAGATTGTATTAGAACTGAGACACATCAAGTAAATTCACCCAATTCTTCCGGCTTGCATTCATATAACGCCTCAAGTACTCTTCTAGCAATGCATTCACCCTCTACATCTGCTCATCGGTGATTGGCAGTAAAATCCATAGATACACTCTTCCATGGTTGTTCAGGAATAAGCAAATGTTGTAGCATCCCCGCCTATTTTTTCCACTCAGTTTTGTCAAGTTGACACACAAGGAAAAATCTCACGTAGGCATGTACGTCATGTTTTATCCTTGGCCAATACCAATTCTAAGCTAGCAAAGCCAATATTCGCTCAACCCCTAGATGTCCCCCCCCCACAGAGCATCATGTGTCTTCTTCAATAACTTTGTCCTTAGTTTCCACAATTTGGAACAAATGGCCTCCCTTCATTTGCATAGAGTGTACCAACATCTACCCAATACTTTCGAACTTGACCATCGTAATATTTTTCATTAGTCGAAGATAAACAAGGTCAGATGATGATATTTTCCTGATTCGGTCTAGAAAGTCACTCTCCAAGGCCGAGATTGCTGCAACCGACTCTACCACAGCCTTGCGACTAAGAGCATCTGCAACTTGATTATATCTACCCGGTCGATGCTTCCACTAAAAGTTGAACTTATCAAGCATCTTTTTCCACTGTGCTTGCTTGGGACTAAGCTTCTTCTATGTCTTGAAGAATGTATTGGCAATATTTTTCCGTCACTTTAGTGAACTATGAACCCAACAACCTCTGTCATTTCCTTCTCAGGTGTTGAGTACTGCCGCTTCGCATCCTTCAATTTTCTACTTTCGAAGGCAATCAAATGAGAATTATGCACCAGCACGCCACCAATGGCTCGGTCAGAGGCATCAGTGTGCTCCTCAAATGGTGATTCAATTTCAGGCAACTACAAAATAAGCTCCTTTACTACCATCCCCTTCAAATTCTCGAATGCCTCCTAGCATTGCACACTCCATACCCAGCTATGTTCATTCTTTAGCAAATCAGTCAATGGAGCCACACTTTTTGAATACCCCTTGATGAATTTCGGTAATAATTGGTTAACCCTAAAAATAAACACAATTCAGCAATCTTGGAAGGACTAGGCCAATCCATAACGACCTTCACTTTCTTTTCATCCATGCGAACCTACCATTGACTTATCCAATGTCCAAGAAACATCACTTCTTGTTGAGTAAACTCGCATTTCTCCATTTTAACATACAGTGAATTTTGTCACAATTTTTCCAACATCAATCTCAAGTACATCAAATGATCAACAAGATTCTCACTATGTATTAAAATATCATTTGGATAAAAACCATAAAATGATTCACATATTCAAACAAAACATCATTCATCAAATTGTAAAAAGTAACTGGGGCACTAGTAAGCCCAAAAGGCATTATCAAAAAGTCGTATGATCCATACCTCGTCACACAAGTAGTATTTCCCTCATCCCCTTCGGCAATTAGAAATTTCCAATAACAAAACTTGAGATCTAACTTCGTGAAGTAGAATGCCTTAGACAATTGATCAAATAAGTATACCACCAAAGGAATTGGATACTTATTTTTTATTGTAATCTTGTTCAAGGCACTATAATCCACACACATTTGCAAAGATCCATCTTGTTTCTTCTGGAATAGAACAGAAGCTTTAGAGGGCTAGATCATGCCGGCATTCAGAAAACCGTCCAAATAATTACGTAATTCAATCATTTCCGGAGGACTCATCTGATATGGTACTTGGGCAGGCGGCCTAACACTAGGGAGAATTTCAATCGTGTGGTCAGTAGGTCGTCTATGAGGAAGGGACTTCGACAACTTCGGAGGCATAACATCATTGTACTCACCCAAGAGTTCCGCAACCGCATCAGACACCTCCATTGTCTTTCCAACCTTGACTTCTATGAATGCCCCAAGTATGTCTTTTCTCCTCGCTTCAACCCACTCTTAATTTGTATGGCTGAGATAAACTCTCTTTGACCATCAACTCGCTTACTCCCGCACATTTTTCCAACTGTAGGGACAAAACATGGTTGGTCCTCATCATCGATTAGAAGACCCGCAATGTAAAGCATTACGATAAATTTGGCCTGAATGAAGAGTTGATTCCCAAGATCAACTCAAAATCATCCAATGGGACGACCATTAGTGTACATAACCCATGCCACTAGCCAAGTTGAATACACGCTCCCGCAACTGTGCCTTGAACTTATTTCATTGTTGAATTGACAACTTTAATACTACTCCCTGATTGAGATAATCTGAGGCCTAACTTCTCAGCAATACCCATTGTAATCCGGACATGAAATTGAATAATTTATCCTAATCGGACATATTCATTATGTCAAGTATCAAGGAACTGAATTGCTTCACATAATCACGAATGAAACCCGTCTGTTTCAAGTTCTTCAAAGTCTCTCTCGTGATCCATGTCGTGTTGGTGGGGAGGAACTGATCCTTCAATTCCTTCTTGAGCCATCCCATATGTCTATCTTAGAACGTCCCGCTGTTTCATAATTATCTAACCGAGTTCGCCACCAAAACTTCACATCACACGCCAAGTACATGTTTATGATGGTGACTTTCTCCGTCTCTAGAACATGAGTAGCCCTGAAGTACCATGTCATTGGAAGATCTCCAACTCTTTAGTATTTCGAGCACCACCAAAAGGTTTCGGTTCAAGAACTTTCAGTTTGGTCGTGGTCTCACCCCCACCAAGTTTGCCACACCCCAAAGCACTTTTATGAAGGAGATTTCCCCCATCATATCCTTCTTACTCACTTTCTACGCATACACCATATCCACGCAGCTCTTAATGGCTTAGTGATGCTTATCTCAGTATCAGTGTGTTGCGCTTCAAGTTTGTTCTGAAGGCCTACTAGTTCCTCTGCCAATTGATCCATCAACAAAAATAAGGGAAGAACATACTATTGGCTAGACTCCCCAATGAGTGCCTCCAATTTGGTCACATGTTCTTCAAATTCAGTGTTAGATCCACCCGCCATTGGACCAAGACGGGACTCTGATACCAAATGTCACATTGCTAATTTTCACTCTTAGTTTTTTTAGCCAAGTGCGGCACTGAGTTCTCTGAACTCGGTCAACCTTTCCCTCGTGTACACACAAGTCACAAGCAGCGACTCTCAACAATGTTTACACACACCCTCATAGCAAGCATACAAGCATCAAGTAAACACAAGACACAACCTTTTACAAGCAAACACACCCAACCTTTTTCTTTACTCTCCAAATTAATTACAAGGAACCTTGCTTAGAACATGCAAGGCTTATATTGAACATCACTCACGCTCACTCATGCGCATTTACGCTCTCCTTTTGCATGTTCTTAACAAAACACTTATATACTAACGACAGTTACACCCCAACTGCCCTAGGGTGTGCTGGCCCAATGAGCACCAGCCAACAAGTCACATAGCAGTTACATCTCGACTGCTCTAGGAATGTAAGATATTAAATCATTATCCACACAAGCCTATTTCTAATTTCTCACTTATTGAAACCGACATTTTCCACATGTACCATGCGGGGCAGTTAATAGCGTTTACCAACGTAACTGCCTCCCTTATGTGTTGCATGTGAAGCCATCCCCTTTATTTATGCACGCAAATTTCCTTGCCCAAGGTAATTCCAACTTCCCAATGACAGCGTCAACCACCCAATGTGTCTGCATCACTTCATTCGGACAGTACCAATTGTCCTCATCACACAGCCCAACCATACCGTGTGCATATTGCGAGTGCTTGGCTGCAGCCAATGCCACTCGTTCCCCATTTCTCTCAAGCAACCAAACTAAGGAACTAACACCAGCCATCATATCTTGCTCGTTTGGGATAACGTAAAACTTCCCATTTATAAGCCATTTTTTGGCTTTTTGCTCGATATTAAACTCTTTGTCCATCGTAGTGACGACCGTATAAAATATACAAGAAATATGAAGCATCTGTTGGATAATTATGACCCATAGCATCACTATTTGTACAGAACATGGTGTTGTTGTACAAATTAACTATGTGACAAAGGAAATTGCTCTTTTATCATTTGTAATTAGATTACCGGGATATATAAATGATAAAAGTCCATATGATTAGTTCCAGATTGATAAGATATGAGACAGTATCAATCCATGAAGGTTTAATCCTTAAAACATCCATATTCGTAGTATTATCGAGATTGGACAACGATAATGCAGAATATACTAGTATTACACTTGTGCGTGTTATGGGAGCATAACGGCATAGTTCTCATATACTTGGGTATTGGATACTCATGCAAGTGTAATAGGAGGTTGTGTTTACCGATGATACAGAAACAGCTTCGCTCTGGATAGACCCCTCGGAATTCCATTGGTAGTATGACTATGTGTCTATGGAAGTCCGAATCAGGGTAGGTGTATTTGGTCTTAACTGAGACTTGCATCGCTAATACTTGCGACAATCAATATACTTTGGTTTTGGTCGTCCAGGGCTTTAACAGGTTCTGTGTACGCCTCTTCTGGGTATATTAAGAATCGTAGTGTATTGGGTGTGATGTCAAGATGGAAGTATCACTCCAGTCATATGGAGATGATGGTCACGTAGGTTACGGAACTGGCACTCTTGTATGCTGCAGCTATCGAGATAATATGACTAGGTCATGCTTATCCGATTATAGAGACTAGTTACCAGAGATCCGATATGTGCTTCGTACGGGGCAGACACAATTCCAGCCTCAGGCCTAGCACATGACATCCGATACTGGATCGCAATACGCAATACTACGTATACTACGCCTGATATAAATTACATATTCCTTTAAGAATATTTCTGGAGAATTGGGTAGGCACGGTGCTTTGCTAGAAGCCAACCATGTCTTGTAAATCGGTAAAAACGTAGTACTAGGTACGTACGTGTTCGGATAGTCCGATGACCGGATTTACTGCCAACATATCTAGGGATCTCATGGGTCGCTTCCCGAAGATTCACTGATGACGTATGACTCGAACAGTATTAATCTGGGATTAATTAGTAGAGAGAGAAAATTAATCTAGGATTAATTTAGGAGATATTTTATCTGGGATAAAATATTATTTAAAGAGAGAGAACGATTAATTTGGAATTAATCAATAAAATAATATATTCGATATATTATACGAAATTAGATTTCGACGCGGAATTAAAATTAGATTTTAATTCGGGCGAACAAGTTAATTTAGAATTAATTCGCTTGCGACTTGAATAGTAATTTACTAGGCAAAATTATTTAATTAAATTTGATTTAATTACGTCGCAATGGAAAGTTCGTTAATTCGGAATTAGCGAACCCGAGCCCGAGAGTGTTTGCAGAACCACTCGCATTTTGAATCAAGTGGGGCCCACTAGTCACATCACAAGTCACATCACTTGTCTATCACATCACCTTTTGGTTGATGGAAGTTGATGGTTGCTTACCAAACACTCAAGTGTGATGGATTGAATGACAAAATACCATTTTTAATTATTTTTGGTATATCATTTGACTTGGTTTTTGAAATCAAAATACAACACACAACACACAACTTCATCTTCTCTCTCTTTCTCTCCCTCACGGCTTGGAAGCCATTTTTCTCTCAAAAATTTCTCTCATGGCCGAGAGTTACAAGGAGCAAAGGAAACAATTTGTGGCAAATTTTTCCAAGTGCTAGCACACTAAAGAGGTCTTACAAAGGTGAAAGGGAAACCCATTCATGAGCATAGAATCACACTTAAAGCTTGGAGCTTGATGGACCACCATGGAGGACCTTGGCCGAATCTTGGAGGAGCACAACAAGGGGCTTGGCCGAATACATCAAATGGAATTTTTGAACTCTCCGCCAACATCCAACCGATCAAAGTGAGTATTTCCGCTACTTTACTTTGTTGTATTCGCACATTTCATCGCTTAATTGATATTGGTTTGACCTAGAAAACTCAACAACATCAGCTTCAGGTTCTGGACTAGATGCTTGAAATTAAGTGTAATTGTAAATATACAATGAAATCACTTTCCCAAATGTGAAAGTACAGGTTTAGTATACAATTTCTATTATCAAGGTTTAATCATTATACTTGTTGGTAGATTTACGATAGCACAAACAAATTTTACTGTTTTTTGTTTTCTCTTAAAATGTTAGACTAAAGTGGAAAATGAATTGAATGGTGAAATGTTGGAATAATATTATATTTTTTATTATTTTATTATTTTATGTTATAAAAAAATAATAATTTAATATCGACCCCCGATTGACTCACGGTCCGACCTCTGACTTTTGACCTTCTTGTCGTCCCAAATCGATTACCGGGTCGAGTTTTAAAATATTATTTCTAACTTTCAATTTAGAAAGTGTATATTGACACACTCAAAAAATGATTCCATTGAAGTAATAAAATAACCCGATAAGTCTGGGGTCGATCCACAAAGAATAGATTTAGTAAAATAAAATAATAATTCAAGTGAAAATAAAAAGACCGAATTGTTTGAAGTGATTGACAATTTTAAATTTGACTATAACAATAAAATAGAATACTGGGGCTATGGAATCTCTCGCTCATTCAGTCTGCTGCCTAGGAACGACATAGTGATCCCATTCCTCTTACTATCCACTCTTGATATTTCAAATATAGAGAAATCTTACTTTTTAAAATATATAAATTGTCATTATTACTCCATTAATTTACTTTAAAAATTAATTATATCAAAATATATAAAACCAACCATATAGGTTGTGATAACATCTGTCTCTAAGAAGTCCAGTTAGGTATTAAATTATGTCAAATATATAAAATCAGCCATAAAGACAGTAACAAAGTTTGTCAATAATTAGTCCAGATTTAAATTACTCTCCCATATAATATGGGGTAAAGTATAAATTATGCAAACCAAGAATAGATTTCTACAGCGAATCAAGACACCCACAAATATAAGAGTAGATTAAATATAAGTCTTCAAATTACAATTCATATATTATAATATAAGTAAGATATTTATATTCTTCTATTAAAAATTTCATCATTTTACCCCAGCAGAATGGATTTAGCTACCCATGCTTTGAATAGAAACACACATAATTTTATTATTGAATGAAGAAGAAATTACAACAAAGCTTGAAAAATAAAACACACAAAAATTGAAACTCCACAAATTCTCAAAGAGAAATATGGAATTCAGACTCACTTTCTAAAGTGTTGATCACCTCTATTTATAGTAGAGGACTCAGCACCCTCCATGCAACATGCAATTTGTAAATCAATTTACAAAATTACATATTTGATGGGAATTGATAATCCACCGAAATGTAGAATGTCATTTCCCACCTTCATTTCTTTCCTTTTTTTTTTGTTTTTGTTTTTTTATTTATATTTTTTAATAATAAAAATTACAAACATCCTACTTTAGATTTTTCATCAATTTCGACCTTGAAAACCTTAGAATCAGAAAATCTTGTAAAGAGAAATGTTGGAGATATTTGAGTCTTCTTTTATCTGGAACTGAAATTGCCTCAATCTGATATCAGAGTAAAAAAGTTATGAATAAAATACGAAAATTATGCAACATTGAAATTGTACACTATTATAACGTCCTTCCAAAAACCAATTGTCATGTCTATTTTTCTAGTTATGCATTCAAAGTATTACTTCACATGCTTAAGAAATAAAAATCACAATAAAAATAGATAAAATATAAATTACTTATTATTTTATAAATGTGCTAAACTTAGGGGATTAATGAAACTATAAGTATAAAATAATTATTTTTTTAATTAAATGTACATTTTTTAGTGTTAATCATATATTTCACAAACTATAAAGCGTTTCATTAAAAAAATTACATATTAATGACTTAAAAATCATAAAATTCAAAACAAATAACATTATCGATATATTTTGACAAAAAATTGGTAAAAATGTGCTTATATTTATAAGAGATTGATGTCATACTATAATTTTAAATACTCATATTTCCTTCATCCGAACTCAAAATCACAATATGGAAAATTCTACATATACTTCACAATCTATAAAATTCTATATATACTTAACATTCATACATATAACTTTCATGTAGAAATCTCTCTCAAAATCTGAATTCTACAAAGTCGAAATTAGACCCAAAATCATTGCATCATACTTAATAACAGCATGGAAATATAACAATGCTAACATAAAAATTTGATTATTCAAAAACAATATGAGTAAGCTTATTAAAGTGTGACTTTGCTCTATCATATGATTATGTGTGATAAAAAATGTGATTGTAATTGAATTCACAAAAACATGGTTGTGCTTACAAAAATTTTACTATATTTTTGATCGATTTTTTAATCGAAACATATTGATAGTAGTATTCATTGGAAAACTTATTATTTGTGCATCAATAATATGTAATTTTAAGATCAAATATTTTATATTGATAGTTATTAAAAAACATTATTAAAATTAGCAAGAAGAAAAAATTAAAAATACCACAGCCATATTACTGACTCTTGAAAACATTCACATTTTATTTAAGTCATTGGAGCTCAGTCACAATCATATTACACATATATCATATTACGTTATAGTTTACGTCAGTTACATTGTGAATGAAAATTATATCCCAACTACAGTCATATTTTACCTTAGTTTTATTGGTGATTTAAAGTTGTGTCTCAGTCATAATCATATTTTACTTAAGTCATATTAAGCTCATTCACAATAATATTTCAATCAAGATACAATGAGTTTAGCCATTGAAAATTTGAAATTTGTCTAAGGTTCTGACTATGTGCGAATTAAATAACTACTCTAATCTAAGACATGTCAAAGTTAGAGCGTCTATGGTATGAATCAACAAGCACTCTTAATCTATACAGTTATAAGATAAGCCAAATATATGAAAGCAATAAAAAGAATCAAAATCATCAATTTTATTGACAGAGTGGAAAACTCTTGAGAGTAATAAACCACTCCGGGTATAGACTACCACATGAAGTAATAAACCACTCTGGGTATAGGCTACCACATGAATCCACTATAATGAGAAAACTTACAGCGATGGTATATGATATGTGACGATAACTTCACCGACTCGAATACCTATATATTGTAATAAGTCAAAGAACTCCTCGAGCCCACACCAAACAGTCTTCTTTAAAACATTTGAAGTCTGTACGTGAATTCGATCAACCTTACGAATCGCAACACCAGAACTCTGACTACCAATCTTCATTCTTTAGAACTCTAAAGGCTTAGGAAATTGGGTTAGGGTTGTGTTTTTGTGTTGATGGTTACCAAAGAACAATCTAACAAAAACAAAGAAGATAAATGAATAAATAAAGTCCTCTAGGTTGATTATTGAGAAAGAAAAAACTGAGTATATAGTGACTCTCAGAATAGTGTTTTTTCACCTAGGTAAAATGGTTATGTGTTTGTTTAAATATGTAGCGTGTAAAGGTAGAGTTTTCCTTGTGTAAAACTGACTTAAAACGCATCCAAAATAGCCCACTTACGCACGGGCATTCGAACGCCCTTCAAACGCTCCTCAAACGCAAAGTTTCTGCATCTGGGCATTAGAACACTTCGACGAACATTACGCAAATGCACATCATGCACTGGTTTTGAGGTGCTACTTAAAACGGTTGTAATTTTCGCGTTCTTTATATGTACGCGATCATCTTCGACTCTACTTTCCAATGACACTAACCTCATGTCAATTAAAGCTTTAAATCTTCTAAAACGTCCAAAAGGGTTAACGTCATTTGATATCTCCATATGATGTTGTCCAAATACTTGTCCAATTGATGCGAGACCTTCAAGACTCATTGCAACTTCATTGAACTTATTTTATTATGGAAGTTGATAACACACATATGAAACTAACAATCTCCCCCTTTGGTATATCGTAACAAAAACACCTAATACAAAGAATATGGTAAAAGATAAAAAATAATGTAGCCAACTGTCAACCATCAAGACAATGAATTATTACAATACGACTCGATCTAATACCTAATCAAATAGTCTTGAAGTCGAAGACGCAATACCCCACACAGCCACTAATCTGCTCACACTTGAAATGTCCACAAACAACAATATACCCGTGAAAAACATAGGAATTAGATAGAGCAGATAAACTAAATAAAAATATTCTCATGTATTATGTTTATGTGTTTAGTTAAAAAATTAAAACATACTCTCCCTTTTTGTCACGAAATTGACAATAGGTACGCTAAAATTCATGCAGAAGAACGAAAAGTAGACACACTAGCTACTTGTAAACCTAACTTATTCTTCCTCATTAAACGAACTTAATTAGTAAATGAACACATGGAAGTAAATGAAAACACTCACAATTATGCAATGCTAAATGAAATGCAATATGCAATGACATGAAACGCGCACAAGTACACACAATGAGTTAAAAATTATTTTAAAAAAAAAAGTAAAAAATGACTCAAAACATCACTTCAAGCAAGTACAATGATGCTCGATCAATACTCAGCTGTTTATGACATGAGATAATATGAAATATTTTGATCATGTTCAAGATTACACGCATGCATATGACATAAATACCAAAGCGTAGCAAGCACTTGCGTGAAAAATAAGTGTGCAACGAGTCAAGGCTTAAGCCTTATTTTATGATCGAGACACAGCCAAATAAATCTTATCTCATGACACACCAAATCCAAAAAATATGTGTTCAAACCCAGCGCCACTAGAACCTGAAAAAAAAAAAGCAACATTGGTTGCATGCTATAATATTCTCATATTAAATATGAGAACAAAAAAACTCTTTCGAGTGAAGAGTTTTTGTCCTTATCTTTTCATGTTGGCACATTTGCTCTTTTGCACTTGAGACTCATTTAAACTATTTTTTTTCTTCTTTTATTTTTAAAAGAGGATAGCATAACTAGTCAAAGGTCACACTATTTAGTGAGATAAGTATGACATAGATTAGACTGCCAGTGCAAAAACTCATACATGCGACCAAGACTCAAGACATAAAAACTTATATGTGATATGCAAACACAAGGTATATTAAAGGTTTTCATCATACACTCATGCACATAGAGCATTAAGAAAAATAAAAGTATATTACACATGTATAACCATATATCCTACATACCAGTAGACCCGTCCACGGTTCCGGTTTGGAACCAAAACCGAACCGGTTTGAACTGGACGGTTCTGATTCTAATCAGTTCCGATTTCAGAACCAAAATCGAAACCGGACCCATAATTGGTTTTTCCCGATTCGGTTAGGGTTAGCCCCTAGCTAAACCGAATAGAACCGAATGATTAAAATAGTTCAAATCGGAACCGTTGGAATCGTTGAGTAGTCATTGGGCTCCCAACGGCTACTAGTCGTTGGGCTGGCAGAGAGCCAAAATAAAAAAAATGTTTAATTTTTTTAAAAATGTAATTACTAAATTAGCCTTAATAACATTAATAAAACGAATAATTTTATGGGCATTTTAGGTATCAAAAAAAATAATCCAAAAATATATAAATATGGGTCATTCTTCATTTTTACAACACACCAATTCTCAGTTCTCTCAACTTCTTTAATTCTCTCATTCTTAATTCTCTCATCTATAATTTCTCATTCTAATTCTCTCATTCTTCAATATTTCTTTAACAAAAAATGGCAAACTCATATGAGAACATCATGTCCAATGTGTCAACCCAAGAGAGCAACACTAGTATCGGTGTAGGCATTGCATTTTTGCATGTGAAACCCGATGATGAGCCTCATTTGGAGGCACTATCTTTTAAGTCGCGGAAATCGCGGGAAACGGACGTCGGAGGGAAGAGTCAAGAATTGACGGTTTTTTCGGATTTAGTTCACGTGTTTAGCTTCGGGTTCGCTGTTGGATCTCCGTTTTAAAACTTAACCTTAGCCCAAGCCCATTAAATCACATCCAAAGAAATAATTAATATATGTCACAAATCAAATAATTAAAACATTAAAATATGTCACAAATTGTAAATTAAATTCAAAAAATAATTAAAATAAAATCTTAATTAAATTAAATTCACAAATTAAAA
Source organism: Zanthoxylum bungeanum (assembly GCA_019454045.1). NCBI lineage: Eukaryota > Viridiplantae > Streptophyta > Magnoliopsida > Sapindales > Rutaceae > Zanthoxylum > Zanthoxylum bungeanum. Next base: position 23,878 of record SKCR01045853.1, read on the forward strand.
TTAATTAACTCACAAATTAAATAAATTAAATAGCCAATTAATGATTAAATGTTAAATCTAAAAATCACAAACCAATTAAATTAATCAAATTAAATTAATTGGTTATTCAAATTAAAAAAAACAATTAAATATTAATTAACAATATACCAAATTAAATAGAATAATTAATTAAGTCATATACCAAATTAAATAAAACAAATAAAATCTAAATAATCACCTACAAAATAATAAAAATACTTACCCAAATTAAAGAAATTGCATGCCTAATTAAAATCAATTAACAAATATTATTCCTAATTAAAAATTATTATTCCTAACTTAAAATATTGTATGCCTAATCAACACAAACTAAATATACTACATTCCTAATTAGCCTAAATTTGTCCCCCAATCAAATATATATTTTCCTTTTGTGACACTAATTAGATATTACAAATCAATATCCATGCAAACCCTAATTGACAACTATAAAACACACATTAAACCAACCCTAATGGACAACTCTCCAATCTCTCACACACAGACGGCTAATACAAAACAAAAAAAAGTAATGAAACCCTAAACAGCTCCCTCATTCACAATACACGGCAAATACAATAAACCCATAACAGCCACACTCACAGCCCCCCTTAACGTCCATGCGCCATGTACTAAAGGCCCTCATGAAGACAGCCACATAATGCTCACAATTGCCACCTTGATGCACTCAAAAAAGCCACAAACATTCACTCACGCCTGGCAGCCTCTTCTCAAGCCAAAATCTGCTCAATACAATCCCCACACTCGCCACTTCATCCTTCAGCCAAGCACACAGCAGCCCTCCACTCAGCCAAATCCAACCCTCACTGGCCCCTTTACGTAAGCACCCAAATCCTTCATTCAACCACCATTCACACATAAACCTTAACTGCCTAATTCCATAGCCCCTGACCTTACCTTCACGCCACCCTCCAGCCTTCGGCCACATCAAAGAAAAAAAAATAAACCTCACGTTGAAGCAAATAGCTTCCACACAGACCCCTAAAACACAAGCTAATAGTGCCAATAACCCCCTAGACCTGCACACCTTTCACGCTAGCCACAAGGCCACCTTCAATGTCTAAAAATGGCCACACACCGAGATCAAACCAGCCACTCACATACTGCCATAGAACCCTCTGAAAATAGCCGCATATTACCCCTGAAATCACCTCTAAAACACGTCACAAATCTGCCTCAAAACAGTCCAAAACCGCAGCCCAAACCGAGACAAAAATCACCAAAACAGTGAACAAACGAGACCTGAAACAGTAAGCAGAAACCGCGAGGAAACAGCAGCAAAACGGAGTAAAAACAGCGGGGAAAATAGTGGAACAACAAGTTAAGACGCTAAACAAGTGAACCAGAAAAGTTGCGGAGTGATAGCCCTTCCGACGGTTGTAAACGCGAGTCCGGAAGACGACTTAAAAGGTTAGACCTGAGGGTACCTTTCAAACTTTTTTATTTGATTTTTATTGATTCTTTTAATGGTTTTTAATCATTTATTGAATATTGTTTGCATGTGATGTGTGTTGTGGCCATGATTAAAACGGGAAATACGTCGTCGTCTCCGGTATATAGGATGGAAACCCAGACGTAAATTCCGTAGCTGATTCCGAATGGACGGTAGGCGGTCTGTACTTGGGATACAACTCCACGTACCACTTGAGTAAATGGCGTATATTTCGCTTTATGTTATTTTGATTATTCTCACTTTATTATTCGTCTTTTAATTTCTGCATGTTATTTATTTATGTTATGATGCGATCGAGCGCATGGGCTTAGTAAGTGGAATGAAAGGTCCCCTATGGGGAAGGGGTCAAAGCCCTTTACCACGATGTTTTGCCGCGCCGGTTGATGTGTGTTCGGTTGAATGCAAAATATGTTCAATCGGACATACTAAGTTTGATATGATTGTCTTTATTTTTGTATGTATGATGCGATTGAGCGCATGGGCTTAGTGAGTTAGTCCAAAGGTCCCCTCTTTGAGAGACGAAGAGCCTAAAAGGCCACCTTTGTGACACTACTTCGCCGCGCCGGACGAGTGTGTGTTTGGGTTGAATGTACGTTCAATTGGGCATACGAAGTCCTACACTTTTATTGTCTTTATTTCATGTATTGTGATGTGACGCGCATGGGCTTAGTATGTTGGTCTAAAGGTCCTCTCTTTGAGAGACAAAGAGCCCCCAAAAGGCCACATTTACGGCAGTAGTACTTCGCGCGCCCCTTTATTTTGTTGTTTAGTATGACGTATTCTTACATGACCATGCATCATATCACATTGCGCATGGGCTTAGTATGTTGGTCTAAAGGTCCTCTCTTTGAGAGACAAAGAGCCTAAAAGGCCACCTTTACGGCAGTACTTCGCCGCGCCTATTTTATTTAGTTATTCGCTTCATAACGTCTTTTTTTGAAAATTCATGCATCATATTGCATTGCGCATGGGCTTATCAAGTGAGATCAAGGGTCCTCCACTTTGAGGGGTGAAAATGCTTGAAAGCTACCTTTTGCCACAATGATTTGTCCGCGCCCCTTTATCTGTTGTTATGTACGAGAAATCATATATTCATATGTTCATGTATGTGTCATGTTGTTTACTGCATTTTGGAGGTCATTGCTATAACCCGTTCAAACGCGTTCCGAAACGCCGCACGAACGCATGTTTTCTGTCTGGTCCCGTTCGAACGCGTTATCAAACGCTATACGGACGCGAACCTTCTGTTTACCGTTCGAACGCGTTTACGAACGCTACACGAACGCGAATACACTGAATTGAGTCATTTTCATCACATGTGCGTCTGTGTCTATATCTATCTTCTTTTGCACCACGTCATAGCATGCTCACTTTAATGCCTAATTGCATCCCTAAGCGTCTTTTTGCATTATGTACTTAGTTGACCCTTTTATTTGTGCATGGACATGTAATGGCTATTTGTTTATGATATGTCTATGAAATCACATGTTCACCATCATTTGATTCGCCTTTATGTGTGCTTGTGTGGTTAGTATGTGCTTGTGTTTCCATGAATACAACATGCCAATGAAATTGTCTGTTTGTTGATTTAATGTACTTCTAAGCATGCAATCTTATATGTGAAATACATGTATATTTAGGCGCATATTTTATTTTATAAATGTGAATTTAGAAGCATGATACCCTTAGAAATAAGTGTTACTTCAACTTGTTTAAATTATTATATAAATCCTTTCATTACAAGTGACATGAGTAAGGGATCATTCCGAACCCAACGGTTTGAGGTCTTCCCTTGCGAGGGGTGAGTGCGGCCTTAAATCTCATTTTCCCGGTTCACACCGGGTGGCGACTCCATTATTCTCCGGTTTAGTCCCCCGTGGCTACTCCGTACTCCCGACTAGGCCCCGAGCCTAGAACAGCATGCGTCGCCCAGATTTCTTGTGTTCCCACAATCGGTACACGGAGAAGGAAGTTAAGTCTCGATCCTCCGATATTTTCAAAATTCATTTTCATTTAGTTGAGATTGAAAAGAAGGTCCAAGAGCAATATGCAACTATTGTGGTGTATCTTACAATAGCTATGGCCATATGAACAAGCACTTGGATAGACATCATGTCGCTGAAATTGGACTTGATACAACACAAAATGAAATAGGCAGATACGCATCATCTAGTTGAGGTACAAGTTCTTTAGATCTATTTAAATATTATGATGCTAAAAATAGAGAAGAATTTGCTAAATTTACTTGTATGACACATATTTCCTTAAATTTTTGTGAAAAAATTGATTTTATTAAATTTGTTCGAAATATTTTAAATCATGATGCTTGTAAAATGGCTAGAAATAACGTCAAATCTTTTAAATTATACAAAGATAGTAAAATTATTTTAAATGAAATATTTAAAGATATTAAATGTCATCTTTCTATTTGTTCTAATATTTATAGTGATCATTGACAAACACACTCATACGTGTGTGACTTGTCATTGGATTGATGCATCATGGAATATGCAAAAATGACATATTGCATTTAGAATTTTTGATTAGCAACATATTGTACAAAATATTTATAAAATGATTAAAATAATTTTTGATGAGTTTGGTTTATTAGGTAAATTTTTTTACAATTGGTTTTGACAATGCATCTGCAAATACTCCATCAATTAGAGATTTAAAAGAATTATGCCAACCAAATTTGGGGGGATCGATTTTTTCATATTCGTTACACATGTCATGTCCTTAATTTATATGTTCAAGATGATCTGACTTTTTTAGCACCTTTCATTGACCCTATTAAGATTGCACTTAATTGTATTTGGTAATATTCTCAAGTTATGAGAGAATGAGCCAAATTTTGTAAACTAAATAGTGTTAAAGCGGTAAAATTTTCACGAGATGTTCCAACATGTTGGAATTCAACTTATTTTCTTTTAAGTGAAGCTTTCCAATACAAAGATGTATTATGTAGTTTTTTCCCAACATGTTCAACATATCACATTTTTCCTAATCAATGGGATATTTGTGAAAAAAATTTAGAGCTTTTAAAAGTTTTTAATGATGCTACAAATGTTTTAAGCGGAGTTTATTACCCTACAACAAACTCCTCTCTATATGAGCATGCTGAAAGTTCTGATCCTAATGATATTATTTTAATTGAAGCTAGTATTGTTATGAAGAGAAAATTATTGATTTATTTTAAATACAATCCATTGCTTTATCTTATTGCCACAGTTTTTGAACCTAGAGTTAAAATATAAGGTTTAAATAGTGCGTTACAAACTTACTATACATATTTAGGAATATCTTATGAAATTAATATTACAAGAATAATAGATGAAATAAAAATTGATTTAATAGATTTATTTAATAATTATATTAATAGATATAACTTGCAATTATTAGGACAATCTAGTAGTGAACCCGTAATATATTCAAGCCTTTAGCTTATGTTGCAATATTTTGGAAACAAGACGGTCTTCATTACATCCAAGCACTTTAGAATCAACAACATATGTGGATGATTGGACCCAAGCTGATCTGAGGCAACAAAAAGATCCCCCCGATGACTTTGAAGACTTGTTCAACAATGCATCTGCAAGTGCAAACGGAACGAGAGTTGAAGGATCAAAAGACACTGATAATGATGATGATTGATGAGTTTAAATAAATATAAAAGGGAACTATCTTAAAAGTATAATAGAACTACATGAGCTTTGATTCCTTTCACCCCTAGATGATACGTATGCAACTTAAGTTTGTAAAAATTTAAGTTCAAACTCTTTAATTTTATTTTTAATTTAATGTAATCTAAATTCAAATTAATAATATTAAATAAATTTTTTAATCTCATTTTTATTTTTATTAAAATCATTATTAAAATTTAAAATTAAAAAAAATCGAAACCGTCTAGTTCGGTTCCGGTTATTGGTTTCACAATATTATGGAATCAGGAACTGTAACCGGAACCGAACCAAAGTGTTGGTCGAGTCTACATACCAGGACCACATGCACATGCTTTTACATGCCTTTTCAAGCTAAAAAATCTTTTTGGTCTTTTTCATTTGATATTTTTTTTTGTATTTTTTTGACCCAAAACAATAAAAGACACAAGAAGGCTTGTTATTTCCCGAGTGCAGATCATACAACCGTCCATTCGGAATCAGCTATGAAATTTATGTCCGAGTTTCCATCCATACCAATGAATATCTAACAAAAACACACAAACCCATATGTAGTGAAAATAAAAACATGCAGTCGTGAAAACACAAAAAACACCCGCACACATATGCAATGGGGAAATATGAATGCACCAACTAAGTAGAGTTGCACCGAAGTGCACTCTTATCACATTTTATATGATCAAGGTATTCTGAAGTTATTGGGAAAGAAGTTTCATTTCTCACCAAAATTTTCTTAGGAACCTCTTTCACATGAGTATTCCTCATCAGCAGTGCAAGTTTCTCACTAATGAAATGCGTATGTTTAGCTAATGCAGAAACTTGACGGATTCGAAGAATCAAATTTAGGTGAAACGCTCTTAGGCCTTTTCTTTTATTTATGCAACAAGAAGCACTTAGGCCTAATGTATCTTGACTTGCCATAGTGATGGAAAACATGCACAAACCTCGGATGGGAGCGAGGCTTACCAGAAGCACCTCTATATTGAGGTTGGTATACAGAACGATGAAACATATGGGGAAACTCTTGATACTTAACAATGAGTTTCTTTCCTAGGTCACGTGGAGGAGTGACAGAGCCGGTTTTAGACGTTGACGCCTTATCACAGCTTGACTCAACAAAATCTCCTCTTCTCTTCTCACAATGAGACACACTAATATCTATCATGCGGTCTAGTTTCTCAGTCCTAGTAGAAAATGCAGATATATTGATTCTAGCATTTTCAAGTTCTATTTCTAAGAATTAGACTCTATCAACTAGTTCGTTATTCTTCTCCTCAATGTCATCAATAGCAGTAAGGCTCTTGTCAAGCTTGGCTTGAACTTCTTTCTTTTCTAACTCCATCTCTTTTAGCCTCTTATGGACTTCAACATTCGTCTTCTTAATAGTTAAGCCCTCATTAAACAGTATAGTATAAGCTACATAAAGATCATCATCATCTACAAAATCATCGTGAGAGAACTTCAAACAGGCATCCACGTCACTAACATTTTCCTCTCTCTCACCCACCACACTGGAATAGAATGCAATATAATTACACTTCTCCTTAGGAGACTCATAGGAAGAATAACAATCTTCTGAATCACTATGGGAGACTGACTTGACTACATTCAGATCAAATGTGCCCAAAGCCTTCACATTCATGACATTGAATAGCTTGGGGTTCGCTATCATTTTTTCCTCTGGACTCTCTCATACGACAATTACTCTCTCTAGGTTTATCATCTCTACTCATATAAGAGCCACAACCACTCTTCTTCAACTTAAGAATTTGTTTGAACTTGTTCACATACATGGTCATATCAGTGTCTATGAGTGTATCATCCTCTTCATTATTAACGCATGAATCATGGGTAACTTCCTACACGGTTTTCATAGCTATGTTCTTAGGCTTTCTATAACCATAAGTTTACTTCCATACATCTGAAGTATTCATACAATGTCTTATAGTGTTATGTGATCTAATCATTACTCTCTCTCTCTTTCATGATTTTAGGCAAGAACTTTTCAGGTAAAGATCTAAGAATTTTCTAACTATCTTATTTGTATGAATAGTCTCATCCAGGTTAAAGCTGGAATTAACAATGTCGTTAATCTCAGTGTAAAACTCATCAAAGGTCTAATCTTCTTTCATCTTAGCAGTTTCAAACCTAGTAGTAAGTTCTTGGAGTCTATTATTTCTAATTGATAGTATGCCATCATGAACAGTCTGAATGATGTCTCATGCATCATTGATTATCTCACACATATAAATTCTCCTAAACTTCGTTAGTAAATAGCAGCATAAATAACATTAATGGCTTTGATGTTCCTATTGCTCGCACCAAACTCCTCTTTTGTCCAAGTAAGTTTATTTTTTAGGAGAAGAAACCTCATTGACTATGACCACGAGAGGTTTTCATTCAACTGTACTGGCATTCCAATGAAGATACTCAGTTGATGAGTGGTATTTATATCACTTATTCCCACTCATTTGACCTAATATTTCGTATAGTTTCTCGGGTTTGATGAACGTTTTGATGTGTTTTAGTTTATTTTGCAGATAAAATAATATTGGGACTTAATGAAATCATTTAGGATGAAATGTGGGTCAATTAAGGGCAATTATTGGATTTGATATATTAATTTTGGAGATTGGAAACTTGAAGGGCGTTTTTGACGAAGTGCAGTTTTGGAAATTCCAGTTTTGCGCATCTGTTGTATTTTGGGCATAACTTCTTACTCAGATATCGGATTGGGCTGATTCAAGTTCCAGATTAAAGAAGACTCCAAGATCTACAACTTTGAAATAGAAAATATTTTCAAATTCTGATGATTTCATGACCAAAATTGATGAACCACCCAGAAGTGTGTGGAGTGTAATTATTAAAAGTCATTATCAATCATTTTCAAAGCAAAATATTAATTAATAAATAATTAATAAAAATTATCAAATCACCACCAAACAAGATAAGAATTAGTGGAGCAATAATGGATTTGGTGGAGCAATTAGATAAGCAATTAGTGGAGCAATTAATAATTTATTTGGTGGATGATTTGATGGTGGCAAAATTTTGCCTATAAATACCAAGCCATTTCATTTGTAAAATTCATACTTTCTTCTAAGGAATTCCTTAAGAATACTAAGAAGATTGTATCTTGTTTGTTTTTTTACAGCTTTCAGTAATTAATTTCTGTTTTCGCACTTTCTTTTCTTTACTTTTCAGTTTTTACTTTCCGCAATTTACTTTTACGCACAGTACTTTTCTTCTTTAATTTTCAGTTTTTACTTTTTAGTAATTTACTTTCAGCAATTTACTTTCAGCAATTTACTTTCACTTTCACTTCAGCAATTTACTTTCAGTAATTTACTTTCAGCATTTAATTTTCAGTATTTAATTTCAGCATTTACTTTCAGCATTTACTTTTCAGTATTTAATTTTCAGTATTTTACTTTATGTCTTTTATTTATTTAAGTTTTTTTTACTACCCGTAAATATGTGTCGTAACTAAGCCAGTTATCTGGGGTTGTGATGAAATCAAATATCACCGTTTTATAAGGGTTAGATTATAGCTTGGGTAATATAAAGATTTATTTATTGAGTCTTAAACTTAATGCTTTTTCATTAACTGGCCATTAATAAAATTGATCTGGTAAATCTAAAATGAACTAGACATAGGATTTTAGGTTTCAGCCTTAGACTCAATAGCCCACGATCTTCCTTGAGGATAGATAACCCTTTAATAGATTTCCTTACAGGATAGGAATATACCTGTCAGGCGGGGGTAGCCATAATTGGAACTTAATCTTAATGAATCCAGATAATTTGGTTGACATAGACATATGGTTCAATTGGGTTAAACTGGGTATTTGTGTCTGACCATCGACAGAGGCTTACACATAATTTAGTGTTCCAGGTTAATAAATCAATATGTTACCCAACTATAAGATAACCACTTCATCTTTAAAATGATATTGGAAGAAATCACAACCCTAGATAGTTTTTAATATTGAATTTTCTTAAAACCTACTTTCGAACAATTTTATTTACTTGTTTTTAAATTTAGAATCGTCACCATCCCAAATCAATCAATCAACTTGTTAGATATTAGTAATCATTTGACCTCATAAAATTAATAGTTTTGATATTAAGTCCTCGTGGGATCGATATTTTTATACTACTTGAACGATACGTGCGCTTGCGTTATACGTGTGTGTTTACGCCGGTCAAGTTTTTGGCGCCGTTGCCGGGGACTTATTTATCTTTCTTATTAGTTTAGGGGTTAGTTTCGTTACTTGTATCTTATTTTTCTTTTTACTTATTGTTTTTGTTTTCTTGTGTTGCAGGTTCTCAGACATTTAATGAGACGAACCAGAAGCTTTGAACTCCATCCGCTTGACCCTGAGATTGAAAGAACCATCAGACAGTTGAGAAGGGAAAGGCGAGAAGGCCAAGAAGTAATTGTTAACATGGAACCTGAACCTTTGGAGTTTGCACCACCAATTCCCATTCGAGACAGAACCATTCCGGTGGTTGGCCTCACTTCATGTATTGTACTTCCTCCCTTACCAGCAAATGCGTGTGACATATCAAAACTTGCATTCAGATGATTCAACAGTCAGTTCAATTTGGGGGGAATGCAACTGAAGATCCTAACGCCCACATCAGCAACTTCCTGGAAGTTTGCGGCACTTTCAATTACAACCGAGGAGCTGAAGAAGCAATGAGATTGCGGGTTTTTCCATACTCTTTGAAAGACAGAGCAAAGGCTTGGCTACATTCACTACAGCAGGTTCCATCACAACATGGAACACTCTAGCCACCAAATTCCTTGCAAAATACTTTCCACCAGCCAGAACTGCAAGTTGAGGAATGACATCACATCCTTTGTGCAGCAAGATTCAGAATCCCTGTACGAAGCTTGGGAAAGATACAAAGATCTAATCCGGAAATGTCCTCACCATGAGATTCCAAAATGGCTTCAAGTCCAAACTTTCTATAATGGACTTTCTGGATTGATGAGAACCACTATTGATGCTGCTGCTGGAGGAGCTTTGATGTCAAAAGGAGAAGATCAAGCCTGGGACCTAATCGAAGAGATGGCCAATAACAATTCCTTGTGGCCAACAGAAAGGAGCTTGATTCAAAGAATTGCAGGAATTTATGAAGTTGGAGCCAACACAGCAGTTAGTGCCAAACTGGACCAGATATGCAAATTCATGGAGACTCTCAACACTCAAAGCAATATTGGAGCAACAAGTTCAACATATGGAGGAGCACCAGAGCCAACTCAACTTGAAGAAACGGTGAATTATGTCAGCAATTTCAACAGACAGGGAACAATCCATATTCCAACACCTACAACCCAGGGTGGAGGAATCATCCCAATTTTTCATGGAGCAACAATTCTGGACAAAGGAACAATCCACCACCAGGATTTCAACAGCAGAACTATCCACCACCTGAATTCCAACAGCAGAACAAAAGCCAGGAGCAGACAAATGAACCAGGCATAACAGAAGTGCTGACTCAGTTAAAAAAGTATGATGCTATATTTCAATCTCAAGCGGCATTAATTCAAAGTCAATCTGCTTCTATTAAAGCACTAGAGAATCAAATGGGACAACTGGCAAATGCTCAGAGTTACAGACCGCCAGGTACCCTTCCCAGCAACACAGAGCCAAATCCAAGAAACATGGGGAAGGAACAATGTCATGCCATCATGTTAAAGAGCGGTACTGAAATCAACAAAGATGTTGGAGTCAATTCAACTGCTGAGGAAGTTCCAAAAGAAATAAAGCAACAAATGGAGGAAAAAGAAGCAAAGGAAAAAGAACAGATCACTCCACCTCCACCTTTTCCTCAACGTCTTCAGAAAACAAATTGGACAAGCATTTTCTCGATTCCTGGAGATCTTCAAAAAGCTGCATATCAACATTCCATTTGCAGAAGCGTTGGAACAAATGCCCACCTATGCCAAATTCATGAAAGATATTCTTTCACGAAAACAGAGATTGGGAGATTACGAGACAGTAGCATTAACAGAAGAATGCAGTGCCATCATTCAGAGGAAACTTCCCCCAAAGTTGAAAGATCCTGGCAGTTTCACTGTTCCTTGCGTCATAGGAGAACATAACTTTGGTAAGGCTTTGTGTGATTTAGGTGCTAGTGTTAACTTGATGCCTTTTTCTATTTTCAGGAAATTACAGATTGGAGAAACAATGCCAACTTCAGTCTCACTACAACTTGCTGATAGAACGCTCGTATTTCCAAGAGGCGTAGTTGAGGATGTGCTGGTCAAGGTTGACAAATTCATTTTCCCAGCAGATTTTATTGTCCTTGATATGGAGGAAGACGCAGACGTGCCAATCATCCTCGGGAGACCGTTCTTGGCTACAGGTCGAACCATTATTGATGTACAAAAGGAGAACTAACCATGAGGGTACAGGACCAAGAAGTAACATTCAATGTTTTCAAGGCCATGAATTTTCCAGATGATGAAAAGAATGAGGAATGTTTCAAACTCGATGTGATACACAGTACCATTCAGAACTCTGATAAAAGACAAAGTTCAACTGACAAACTTAAAACATGTCAATTGCCTGTGGAGCCTAAAGATAAAGCATCTTTTGCACTGAAAGAGCCAATTCTTGCTCTACAAGCAACAGAAGAAAAAGTTCCACCAGCTCAACGAATTGGAGGAATTTCACAATCAGCCTTTTGAAGATGCCAAATTGTACAAAGAAAAGGGCAAGAAAAGACATGATGAGAAGTTAGTGCGCATACAACTGGAACCAGGGCAGAAGGTACTGTTAAACAAATCAAGGGTGAAAATCTTCCCATGGAAGCCAAAATCACGGTGGTCAGGTCCATTTGTGATCACCAAAGTTTTACCAAATAGAGCCGTTGAGATACATGATTCTGACGCTAACAAAACTTTCAAGGTTAAAAACAAGCGTGTCAAGCACTACTGGGGAGAATCATTTGAGCGACAAAAAGAAAGTGTTACACTTTCAGATCCAGCTTAACGTTCGAGAAGTCATGTCTGGCTGACGACTTTAAACTTAGCGCTAGCAGGGAGGCAACCCATGCAATTTTTGTATATATTGTGATTTGGTGTGATTTAATTTTGTGTGTTTTATTTTTGCAGGTTTAGTCATTTCAAGATGGAAGAAGCTTTCGCAAATCTTCACAAGCAATTTCCTTCTCTCCCTCCAAAATCTCTGATGAAAGTATACAAAGCTCGCTTGGAACGGATGAGGTTATTAACAATCCATGGTATTCCTAATGATATTCGTTGGGTAATTGAAGCACGAGTCCGATTGGCAGGTGAGTCTTCTGATTCTTTTATTTCACATCTGCCTGGTTTTGGAAGAAGCACCTATGCAAAGAAACGTAGAGCTAAGCAAATGGGTGTTTGTTTCAAATGTGCACGATTTAATTGCAACACTCGTTGTCGTTCTTTAGGAATGGTGTCTGATAATCGCGAAGACAAAATTAACTTCATTAGGGATGGCTTGAGTAAGGAGTCTTTAGATGATCTATCTTCGACTCTTGAGACGCATCCCAGTGGATATGTTCATATAGCATTCGCAAATTACATACATACACAATTTCTAAAAGAAAGACAACAGTTAAGTCTTGGGAATCTGACTCAAAAAGACCCTGTTTGCCAATTTATAAGAAAATTGGATGGGAAGCTTGTCCCTGACGCATAGATGTCAATCAAGCCGTTACTTTTCTTGTACATATTATATCTCTTTGTCTTTTTCTAATAATTGTGATTTGTTTTGTTGTTTTCTTTTATTTTCTCCGACAGGATCCAGACTTTTTGACTATCACGATCTATTTTATTTTGCTACTAATCGTCCTTTGGAAGAAACTTGTGCTATTTTTACTCACCCTTTTCAGGTATTATAAATTCAACTCATCATTGCACCTTTGAAGTCATCCAGAGTTGAGAAAGAAAAACATAAAAACATGGAAGCCACTTCAAGAAGACGAGTTGAAAACATTTGTGTGTTTTGCGGTAGTAGTGTGGTAGTACTGAGTACAAACAAGCCACAATCGTAGAAGCAGCAGGAATTGGGTCGAGTCTTAGCTGCAAGAAATATGCACTTAATATATGGCGGAGGCAATCTTGGATTAATGGGGATCGTTTCAAAGGCTGTACAGGAAGGAGGCAGTCATGTTTTGGGAATCATCCCAAAACCCTTGGCAGAGGCAAATCTTATTGAACATCAAACGGAGAGGAACTGATCGTGCCAGGTATGTCTGAACGACTGGTAGAAATGATTAACCGTGCTGATGCTTTTATTGCTTTGCCAGGTGGCTTGGGTACATTGGAGGAAATTTTTATTGTACTATCTTGGGCGAACCTGAACATACACCAGAAACCGCTTGGACTGCTCAACGTTGATGGATTTTATGATTTTCTTTGTGTGTTTCTTGATGATGCACGGAGGAATGGGTTCATATCAAAACCTTTAAAAGAACTCCTCTATTTACTGCCAGAACGCTCCGGATCTAATGACCAACTCATAGCATATGAACCACAAATTGACCCTATCATTTCAAAGATAAATTGGTCTGGGGACGATCGTGGTAAGAGGCGTCGGGTTAATCTGGATCTTAACCTTTAATTCCTGTAGAATTTCAGTTAACCAGGTATTATCTTCTAAACTCTTCTTCTACTGTTTAAGACATTGGGGACAATGTCTCATTTAGGTTTGGGGGAGGGAATTACTGATTAATACCTTGTTTTTAGTTGTATGTTTGTTTTTATTTTAGTTCAAAATTTTTCGAAAAATACAAAAAAATTGAAAAATTTCAAAATTACAAAAATATTTTGCATTTTTATGTTTTTATTTTGACTAAAAAGGTGAAATTGGTAAGAGATAGCCGAGTAAGGAATTTCCACTCCTGAGACGTATCTCAAACCTAATTCGAAACAAGTTAATTTTTGTTTATTTTCATTTTGAATTATTTAATTTGTAAATTCTCCATAAATTGACTAAAAGGAATCTTCATATGCTCAGTTAGCAGATATTATCAACATATATAGTAACATAAAGACATGAGCTAAAATTGAAAAGTTTAATATTCAGTGCTCTAGTTTAATTGGAAGAAGCATCTTAAAAAAGCAATGGAGTAAAAAAAAAAAAAAAAAAAAAAAAAAAAAAAAAAACGTCTGAGATCCGAGTTATTAAGTCTGTAAGGGTGTTTTAACACCTAGTGCCCTAAAACCAACTGGTTTGGGAGTCATTGGCCCAAACTCGCTACATGGATCAAAGATGCTGCAAAAATATATATATCTGAAGTCTGAGTAATTAAGTCCGTAGGGGTGTCTTAACACCTGGTGCCCTAAAGCCAACTGGTTTGGGAGCCACCGACCCAACACTCGTTACATAGATGGAAGATATTGTATATAAATAAAAATAGAAAAGTGAAAAATCAAAGAAAAAATCAGAAAAATCAGAAAATTTATTCCATTGCTACAAAAAGGTGTGAAATCTGATAGAACTTTAGGACAAAAATATTACTCTCTTATCAACTGCATTTGTGACTGTTGTGGGCAAAAATGAGTTGATTAATATTTTGTTGGCTGTGTATATGAAGAATGGTAAAAATAATCGGAGAATTTACTTATTCAGTAATTTAGAATAAAACAAAACAACTAGTAACTTGAAGTAGAAGTTTCACCTGATTAGTCACTATCTTCTTTATTCTCTTTCACTTGTCTTTTTGCTTTTGTGTGCATTAGTTTTACTACCTTTTTACTTTTGTAAAATGTTTGTGGGTGTCATTGCTGTAAACCCTCACGAGACTACAACTCGTCCACTAGGGACACCTAGGGGTTTAAAGGCTTGTTGCATACGCTAAATGCAACCGTGATCCCTACGAAAGTGGCTTAGTTAATTTATTTACATTATTTTTATTTATGTTTTGCTCGAGGACTAGCAAAATGTTAGGTTTGGGGGTGTGATGAGTGGAATTTATATCACTTATCCCCCATTTACCTAATATTTTGTTTAGTTTCTCGGGTTTGATGAACGTTTTGATGTGTTTTAGTTTATTTTGCAGATAAAATAATATTGGGACTTAATGAAATCATTTAGGATGAAATGTGGGTCAATTAAGGGCAATTATTGGACTTGATATATTAATTTTGGAGATTGGAAACTTGAAAGGGCGTTTTTGACGAAGTGCAGTTTTGGAAATTCCAGTTTTGCGCATCTGTTGTATTTTGGGCATAACTTCTTACTCAGATATCGGATTGGCTGATTCAAGTTCCAGATTAAAGAAGACTCCAAGATCTACAACTTTGAAATAGAAAATATTTTCAAATTCTGATGATTTAATGACCAAAATTGATGAACCATCCAGAAGTGTGTGGAGTGTAATTATTAAAAGTCATTATCAATCATTTTCAAAGCAAAATATTAATTAATAAATAATTAATAAAAATTATCAAATCACCACCAAACAAGATAAGAAATTAGTGGAGCAATAATGGATTTGGTGGAGCAATTAGATAAGCAATTAGTGGAGCAATTAATAATTTATTTGGTGGATGATTTGATGGTGGCAAAATTTTGCCTATAAATACCAAGCCATTTCATTTGTAAAATTCATACTTTCTTCTAAGGAATTCCTTAAGAATACTAAGAAGATTGTATCTTGTTTGTTTATTTACAGCTTTCAGTAATTAATTTCTGTTTTCGCACTTTCTTTTCTTTACTTTTCAGTTTTTACTTTCCGCAATTTACTTTTACGCACAGTACTTTTCTTTCTTTAATTTTCAGTTTTTACTTTTTAGTAATTTACTTTCAGCAATTTACTTTTCAGCAATTTACTTTCACAGCAATTTACTTTTCAGTAATTTACTTTCAGCATTTAATTTTCAGTATTTAATTTCAGCATTTACTTTCAGCATTTACTTTTCAGTATTTAATTTTCAGTATTTTACTTTATGTCTTTTATTTTATTTAAGTTTTTTTTTTTACTACCCGTAAATATGTGTCGTAACTAAGCCAGTTATCTGGGGTTGTGATGAAATCAAATATCACCGTTTTATAAGGGTTAGATTATAGCTTGGGTAATATAAAGATTTATTTATTGAGTCTTAAACTTAATGCTTTTTCATTAACTGGCCATTAATAAAATTGATCTGGTAAATCTAAAATGAACTAGACATAGGATTTTAGGTTTCAGCCTTAGACTCAATAGCCCACGATCTTCCTTGAGGATAGATAACCCTTTAATAGATTTCCTTACAGGATAGGAATATACCTGTCAGGCGGGGGTAGCCATAATTGGAACTTAATCTTAATGAATCCAGATAATTTGGTTGACATAGACATATGGTTCAATTGGGTTAAACTGGGTATTTGTGTCTGACCATCGACAGAGGCTTACACATAATTTAGTGTTCCAGGTTAATAAATCAATATGTTACCCAACTATAAGATAACCACTTCATCTTTAAAATGATATTGGAAGAAATCACAACCCTAGATAGTTTTTAATATTGAATTTTCTTAAAACCTACTTTCGAACAATTTTATTTACTTGTTTTTAAATTTAGAATCGTCACCATCCCAAATCAATCAATCAACTTGTTAGATATTAGTAATCATTTGACCTCATAAATTAATAGTTTTGATATTAAGTCCTCGTGGGATCGATATTTTTATACTACTTGAACGATACGTGCGCTTGCGTTATACGTGTGTGTTTACGCCGGTCATCAGTCTCATTAAAAAAATAGGGGCAATTAAGAGTTGACTTCTATTCATAGGAAAAGGTCAATTATTAAGTCCGGGCTCTGATACTAATTGAAAAACTCGAAATTATATAATGTTCTAATTTTGTGCGGAATTGAAAAACTACTTTAATCTAATTACAGGTCAAAGTTAGAGCGACTATGGTATGAATCAACAAGCACCTTTAATCTTGCAGTTATAAGATAAGGAAAATATATGAAAGCAATAAAAAAATCAACACCATTAATTTTATTGACGGAGTGGAAAACTCTCGACAGTAAAAACCACTCCGGGTATATGCTACCACTCGAATCCAATATAATGAGAAAACTTACAACGATGGTATATGACCTATAGTGACAACTTCACCGACTCGAATACCTCTAAACTGTAATAACTCAAAAAAATTCTTGAGCCCGCACCAAGTGGTCTTCTTCATAACCTCTGAAGTCTCTGCGTGAATTCTGATCAACCTTGCAAACTCAAAAGCCATAATTTCTGACTACCAATCTTCCTCCTTTAGAACTATGAAGGCTTAGGAAATT
Source organism: Zanthoxylum bungeanum (assembly GCA_019454045.1). NCBI lineage: Eukaryota > Viridiplantae > Streptophyta > Magnoliopsida > Sapindales > Rutaceae > Zanthoxylum > Zanthoxylum bungeanum. The sequence continues at coordinate 41,339 of SKCR01045853.1, forward strand.
GGGTTAGGGTTGTGTTTTGTGTTGATGGTTACTAAAGAATAATTTTATAAAAGTACAAAAAGATAAGTGAATCAATGAATTCTTCTAGGTTGATTGTCAAGAAGGAAGAAACAAAATATATGGTGGCTCTCATGATAGTGTTTATTCAACTAGGTAAAGTGACTACGTGTTTATTTAAATAGGTACAGTAAATGTGGGGTTTTTCTTGTGTAAAAATGGCTTAAAATGCATCCAAAATAACACATTTACGTATTGGCGTTCGAACTCCCCTCAAACATGCTTCAAACGAAAAGTTTCTACCTCCAAGCGATAAAATGATCGATGAATGTTACACAAATGCACGTCTCGAATTGATTTTGAGGTGCAACTTAAAACATTTGTAACTTTCCTGTAATTTGGAAAAACCATATGTTCTTTATATATATACGCGATCATCTTCGAGTCTACTTTTCAATGACACTGACCCATATCAATTGAAGCTCTAAATCTTCTGGAATGTCCAAAAGAGTGAATTTCACTCTGATATCTCCATTTGATGTTGTCCAATTACTCTGAGACCTTCAAGACTCATTACAACTCAATTTACAATAAATTTGAAATTAACCAATAATAATGGAGAGAGAAAACTATTGAATTGATTAAGTGTATTGAATATGTTTATATCTTTGTAACATTCCGTTTGAGCCCGGATGCTATCGGCAGGAGACAGGGAAAGCCCATCTCCATAAGCCTCTGATGTTGCTAAAATTTTGACATGGTCTCTGTTAAAAATCATGCAATATGGACCTAGTCCAGCACCTTTGGATGACCTATAAACATATTTATGTGCGACCAACCCTAATTCGAAATGTAAAATGACCTTGGGCCTACAACTCAACTCATAACTATATAATGACGTGATCCGCACGTGTACACAATACATAGTGTAATTCTTTTACAACCAATGTGGTGAAAACCCATAACTCAACCCAGGACTACAAAATGATTCTATGACATCTTCGATTGCAATTAGGGTAATCCATTGTCTTCAAAGTATTCTCTGGAACCATACTGAATCTTCAAGTCTATTGTGAACCTGTAAAACTAACAAGCTATAATATAGTGAGCTATAAAGCTCAGTAAGCAACTCATGCCTTAAGTATACATCAAGTAAACTATAAAAACATAAACAATAACATATATATAACTATACATAATATTTATAATCTCATTTCCATACAACATCTATAGACGTATATTATATCATGATAATTCACACACTGTAATCTATACGACCCTCTGTAGACTTATCTTTTGGTTTCCCTATTGTACTACGTATCTATGGAATTCTGATATTTATCATACACTAATTTGAACGTCCTCAACTGCATACTTACTCTATGTTCCATACTGTAGTTATACTCCACATACTACTGACATCATATCTATTAGATCGGAATTACTCATTACCTACCAAACCACCAAAAATCGTTGCTAGGCTAACCTAAACATGTGGTGGTTTAGTCAGCTTAAACTATGCATGGTTACTGTATATGGATTACGTGAGTTAAAAACGTAAACATAAACTAGCTGTAAAACTTATGCTGAAATATTAAGTTGAAACCTATTACCTTTATGGAGATACTAGGTACCAAAATCTGATTCTATCGCTTGGATTTCTCATAACCCGCATTCAAGATGTGATAACCACCTCACACTTAATCCTCACTTTTAATCACAAGTCAACAATGCATCTCAACATACAAACCATATTAAGTGCAAAACTTATAGCATTTTATCATCTAATTCATCCAATAAGAACTAGATTTAACTGAACTTATACATAGATATACTGCTCATGTTATTAAAGCTTGTTGAAGAATTACGTACATATTAGCTAGGCTTATATGACAAACGTGTCTGAACTTAGAGAGTCCCAATATGAAATATACCCATTGAACACTTGGGTAGCCGATTAATTTTGATAAAAGATAATATTCGATATTATAATTATCAACTAAGATAATCAAGTGTTATTTGATAACATTGATTATTTACTTTGACCTAATCGGATTAATTCAATAATTATACAATGGCTTAATTGTAAAATTATAATTATCTCTACCATTTTAGGATATTATAATAATTGTAACTATGTAATAATAGGTGGTTTTGGCTTGATTTAATTGGATTAAATCAAAGTGACAAACATTAAACTAATTCATTTCCTAATCTTTGTCTTGATTTAATTGGATTAAATCAAAGTCGTAGACAATGGAGATTAGTCATATCTAATTATACATATTTGGACAAATTAGATTAAGCCCACTTAAAAGTTGATTAAAATTTTTATTAATTAAAAATTACCTAAGTTTTACTATAAATAGCAAACTTTAGTAAGTTTTAATTAAGCAAAGCAAAAGCTTGAGAAAACTAAGTACAAGCTATTCTTTGAGAAATTATCTTAAGTTAGAGGAGTGTTTAGAGAAGCTTGTGAGGTCTCTACAACATTTCATTTAGGAAAAATCAAGATTGGATCTTGAAGTGAAGGTTGCTAGCATTGGAATCAAGATTGGATCTTGGAATGAAGCTTGCCAACCTTGGAAGTTCTCCAACCATTTCAACAAAGAGAAAAAGATTAGATTTTTACATCAAGCTTGGTAGGTAAGTTTGAACTTCTCTTAAGTTATGTATTTTTATGTATTGGATGCATGATTACATAACTTAATGTTGAAATAAGACTAATCAATTGTGTTAGGATGCTTTAGAAGTATAAACACAATATGCTTGTTAAATAGGTAAAAGATGTTCATGTTGGACATGGAACAATCAATAAGAGTTTGGAACTCTAGATTAAAGCTTAGAGTTATGACTACCATTCTAGAATCATGAGACCACATTTAGGTGAACTAGAATTGTTCATGAGATATTTTTTTATTGGGATTCTAATTTTATTTGTGTATTAAATTCAAAATTTATGCAAGTGCGTATTTAGAATAAATTTATGTTTTGTAAAAATATTTGATATTTTGAAAAACTTAATTTTTGTTCTATAACATGCGTTGATGTTGGTTTTGATGTTAAAATTAATTTTGGGTATTTTGAAAGTGTTTAGGGAAGATTTGAAGAAATTAGGATAATACACCCTAATTCCTTCGGCGCTCTGGAAATTTTCCAGAGAGCTGAAGGCACATTTGAAACAAAACAAATTAAAAAATAATAATAAAAAAATGAGTATTGGGCGCTACAGTTCCCATGCGCAATGTAGCACGCACGGTACGCGCTACGTGTGCTGATTTTATTTTCTCTCGTTCTTGAGCTTCCGGACTCCGATTCAGTCCCGGTTTTTTTCCTACACACTCGTAATGGAATATAGTTAAACGCATGTTTGATATCCACGAGTTAGACTCATTTTCACTGCATGGGGCACTGATCCGACCCTAAGGGTTCCACATTTGCCCCAAAAGAGATAGGGGAACAATTGTACATGGCCCCATGGGGAAAATTGTATGTATAACCGAAATCTCTAAATCTGAAAATCGAAGAACTTTATTACAAACTCTGAAAAACTGTATGAGCTCTATAAATCAAGAAATCTCATAATCTGTTGGAAATCGATTCTTTTTAAAACTAAACAGTTATAAAAGAATGATTCTTAAAAAAAAAAAAAAGCATTATAAAACTGGTGAAATCAATAACCCGAGTGTTCTGGAACACTGAAAAAGGCTTTATGGAAACCTTTAAACTTTTAAAGTCTGGAAAACTGTATAACTCTGTTTAACCACAAACCTCTGTAAACTCTTGTAAGTCATATCGAAAAACATTAACTTTATAAAACTCGTTATAAAATCCAATTTTTGAAGATCTCATCTGAAAACTATTTTTCAGCAAAATCGATCATAAAATAAAATCTCTCGTCCAGGATCTAACTTGACTGAATGAATCCGGGAATCACTCAACTGAGTCTCTGGTGTCTAAAGAGCGTTACGTATCGTTGTCCCCCTAAACACCTAACTAGTTTCATGTGACGTTACGTATTGTCATCCCCTATGTCACTAAAATTAAGATTTAGAGGCTTTACATATCGCCGTCCCTCTGGTCCTAGATTTGTATCTGAACTGGGATACCTATGGGTATTATGTATTGCCGTCCACCTAGCCCCGAATCTATCTCTGCCCATGTGCACAAGGTCTCTCTCTCTAGGTATGCAAAATGTGTATGCATCATCATAACAACCATATGAACATGTATGTCATGTGATGTAATGCAATGCAATGCCATCATCCAAATACACATCAGTAAAGTCAGCTACAGTCAATCATGAGCTGATGATATCAACAATTACATCCATATGCAATATGCTCATACATAGTAGCAGACATATCATCACATCTCATACAACTAGATCCACACTCGGATCAAAACTATTTTCGACCCAAAAATAAAATTAAAATCTATTTGAAAGTATTTCTAAAAATGTTTCTAAACTTTAAATCGAATCACAATTAACTACATTTTATACACGCTAGAGTAAATTTTTGAAGCAGATCAAATCAAAGTTTCAATCAAATAAGGAATTTCAAACATGTCATCATCACATAACATGTGACAATTATCAATATATTGTCATTCTCATACATTAAACACATTCATGGTACACATAGTCCGATATAGAGTGCAACTATAGATATAAACACTCATAGAACTACATGTTACTGTATCTAATTCCGATTCCCAATACCGCGATACTCATAACTATGACGTCACTATAGTCAAAATAAGTTACATAAACTAGGTTTCTACATCTGGTGGATACGTTCTGATCACCGATCTAATCTACTTAAAACTTTTATCTATTCCTTATATATGTCGTAGATTATATATACATGCACACACATGCCTATACTCATATTCTATAGCTCAGTATCGCTTTTCTACTCTGTATGTATCTACACTGCTCCTGACATCTTCCACTCATATCTATAATAATCTGCAATGATGCGTTTCAGTTTAAGTACACTCATACTCACATGCATTACAGGTATCTGTAACTATTCGCCCTACTATAATATTTACTTAAGGCAAAATAATATTTACTTAAGGCAAACCAATAGTGAGGTACTTACCTGGGGTCAACAACTATCTTTTCTTTCTCGAATCGATAACATAGAACATAATAAGTTAGAACCATTGTTTAAAAATGCGGTCGAGGCGGCTGCCTCGAGGCGCCGCGTCGCCACCTCGCGACAACAGCGCGTCGAGGCGGCCGCCTTATTCGATTTTTTAGAAATGGCCGCCTCACACGCGAAATATTTTTTTATTTTAAATTTTTTTAA
>SKCR01045854.1:0-65294 GCA_019454045.1 Zanthoxylum bungeanum
ATAATTTTAATATTTTAAAATTTACTTTTAAAATTTATTATTTTGGACACAAAAAGAAATAAATCATATGATGATGTAGTGTTCAAGAAGTAGAAATAGTATTATTATTTTTTTTCCTGTTAAAAGAAGTTTACGCTTTTATTTGAGTATTGTAATTATGAATCCTATAGCACAATTGTTATTTTTAAACTTTATATTGATATTATTTTTGAGATAGGATTGGGCAACACTTAAATTTATTTTTGGATATCCTACTTCTTTAAGATTCAAATACGAGTCAAATGATCAAGTCAGTCCATGAGGCATAATCTAAAAGGGCTTGAACAAAAAGAAGATGATTTTGAAATAACAGAATCCATCCACCATCAAAGCAAGCTGCTTCCTCTTATATAGACTTTGCTTTTTTAACTTTTCACTACCAAACTTATTTTATAAAAGTAAAATTTACTTCTAAAAAAATTACCCTAGTGTAGTTAATAAAATGATTTCATGTTACGTATGGACAAATTTGATGTACTAGTTATACAATTTTAGAGATATAAATATTTAGCCTTCTGTTTTTTTCTTTCAAGTGCGGTAATAAGAGGGCTGCTTTTTCCCCATTTCCGGGAGAAAATCTATCATATAACGGAGGTATCACGTTATTTGTACAACAATTCAATAATTTATTGCAACAAGTGCTATAATATTAAAAAACAACTAAAAAGATGGATATTAAATCATACATGTCATTTACTAATTTGTTGGTGATACGTCACTCATATCTCCGTTGGACCAAAGAATTACTCACACACCCCACCCCCAATAAAATTACAATATTACACATTCCTTATACAACCCCCCCCCCCACACACACACACACACATATATATATATATATATATATATCTTATTAATTAAATTCATTTATTTAATATTTTTTTTGACTTTATTTATTTAATATTCTTATATCTTTTATTTATTATATTTTTCCGTCTATAGTGGCCCAAAATGACGAGCCATACAGATGAAATGGGGAATCCGTCTGTAGTGGCCCAAAATGACGAGCCATACACTGCATAGTTATTAAATGATTTATTCGTACAAATAAGGCCAACTATAGTGGCATTTGAAAGGCCAACATCCAGTCATGAAACTAGCAATTCAAATGAAGAAGAAAGAGCGGGAAAATGATGAGGCGGTGCCGGATGCGATGTGACGCGAAAAGCGGCACATTAATTAACGCAATGATGATTTTTCAACAAGACGTAATGGGAAAGATCACACATTTATTAAGGAAGTGAAGGATTTGCATGGGGAATGTAAGCACATGCCTCGAAACGCGCAAATGACGGCAAGAAATAAAGACGAAAGGTCAGCAGGCCGAACCAGTAGAGCGGTCAGTGGCATGAACCCAACTTTACATGCTTGATTAAGATATTCTCGATCTCATCTCTCAAAACGATCAAGGCGAATTTGGGGGACAATCGTTAACAGAAAATAAATTTCTCCCAATGATGAAATGGCCGAACGTATCAAATGACGAAAAGGCATGATGTATCTAAGGACGAAAAAACATGGCGTCGTTCTAGACAAGGATGAAGAGAGATTCGACCCAGAAAGACTCAACTCGGGACGATTCGAGGAACGAACAAACAACGATGAGAGATGTCTAGCTATGAGTAGACGTTCTTACGGTTATCGCACACCCCCACGATCTAGCAAGTTACCCAGCAGTTGTATGCACGATCTAGCGGTTGCGCGCATGATCCAGCAGTTACATGTGAGCAGGGAACGTGGGGACTTAATGGGCTGAAGACGGCGAAACCGCTCGAGCGTTTGGCGGAGCCATGCACTATAAAAGGCTCAAGTGTAGCAAGAAAATGAGGAAGAAAAAAAACTCAAAATGAGCAAGTAGTTTAATTTCTTAGTTTTGTAATCTTTAGGACTGTAATATGTGTGCTTGTGCCCCTTAGAGGTATTTTCTTGGAATCAATCACCATTTTCTAGGACTGTGTCTCATGAGGTTTGAACCTTACACGCGTATTAACAAAAAATTGTGCGAACAATAATATTTTCACCATTTAATGAGGTGTCATGGTCTACCATTATTGTTTGTGGTATACCAAATCGGTGAATTATATGCTCTTTTATGAACTTGATGATCTGTTCTTGGGAGATTTACAGAACTGGGATAGCTTCCACTCATTTAGTAAAGAAATCGGTAGCAACAATGATGAAAGTATGCCTCTTGCTTGATGCTGGGTAAATCTTCCAGATCAAGTCTATCGCCCATCCCATAAACGGCGACGGTTTAATAACTGGGATCATTTCGGTCGCTGGTGCCCTTTGAATAGGCCCGTGCTTCTGACAAGCAATGCATCCTTTGGCATATGAGGTGCACGATTCTCCCATCTTCGGCCAATAATAGCCGCTTCGTATAATCAACCATTTCATCTTTATTCCCGCTTGGTGAGCCCCACAAACACCTTCATGCACTTCGGCCATGATAGTTTTGGATTTAGATGGCCCTACACATTTCAACAACAATCCATCTTGTCGTTTTTTATATAGAACATCTCATGAGACTACGTATTTCAGGGCTTTAAGTTTTAGCCTTCGATCATTCCCTCCTTCGGGCTGTTTTAGAAACTTCTTGATTTCGCTTCTCCAATTGTCCTCCTTTTCGATTTCAACGGTCATGACATTTGTCCCTTCCTTTCGTCGCATCAGGACCGGTTTCACCTTGTCGCTTCTATATATACCATCTATGTTTGCTTGCTTGTACCCGGAAGCTGCTTGGGCTAAGCTATTGGCCAATTCATTTTTCGCCTTTGGAACGTGTTCAAACTCAGCATGATCAAATCGCTCTACCAATTTTTTGGCCACATCCAATAATGTCATGACTGATGGGCTTTGGCATTTAAAGGTTCCTATCACTTGTTGGATTACTAGTTGCGAATCCCCCTTAATAGATACATGGGTTACTCCCATGTTGAGGAGCATCTCCAACCCAAGTATCAAGGCTTCGTATTCGGCCTGGTTATTAGTGGAATATTCGTTCAACTTGATTAAGAACCGAAATGATTCTCCCAACGGGATGACTAAGACAATCCTTATTCCAGCTCCTTTCATTGTACTGGATCCGTCGAAATACATCGTCCATGGTTTCAGACTGCATTCGTCTAGATCCATTTCTATTTCTCTAATAGTGCTCAAACATTGGTGATCGGCCAAGAAATCGGCCAAAGCTTGATTTTTAACGGCCCTTTGGGGCTCATGCCGTATATCGAATTCTGAAAGTGACAGTGACCAAAACCCAACTCCTTGATGCAAAATAGGACGAGAAAACATGTACTTTATTATATTAATTCTTGTGATCAAATACATTATGTTCGGCCTAAGGTAGGCTCGTAATTTAGTACATGTGAAATATAGAGCCAAACATAATTTCTCCATTGGAGAATAATTACATTCATAATTCAGCAATTGTCTGCTGATATAATAAATGGCTCTATCGACGTTCATGTCATCATCTTAAGCGGTCATCTCAGCTATGGATTGTTCTTCGGCCGATATGTACAATTTCATTGGCCTTCCTGGCACTGGAGGTACCATCACCGGCGGCTGTGACAAGTATTTCTTCAGGCTGTCAAAAGCTTGTTGATGTTCTTCGGTCCAGACGAATTTGTCCTTGTCTTTTAACCTCAATAAGGAGGAGAACACTTTTGTTTTCCCTGCACAATTGGAGATAAATAGTCTTAAGAAGTTAATTTGCCTAAGAACCTCTGTAACTCTTTCTTATTTCGGGGTGGTATAGCTTTGGTGATCGACCGAGATTTATTGGTGAAAATCTCGATTCCCCGTTGGTGCACTAGAAAACCTAGGAAATTCCCTACGCACACCCCGAAAGCACATTTGGCAGGGTTCAATTTTAGTTTAAATTTTCTTATTCGCTCAAAGGCCGTTGCTAAATGGCTAAAATGTTCTTCCATGGTCACAGATTTAGCCACTATATCGTCCACATAGACTTCTACAGATTCGCCGATCATGTCATGAAAGATCAAATTCATGGCCCGCTGAAAAGTGGCACCAGTATTTTTCAGGCCGAACGGCATCAATACCCATTCATAAAACCCTAGAGAGCCTGGGCACCTAAAGTCTGTTTTGTGTATATCGTTTTCGGCGATGTAAATCTGATTATAACCTGTATACCCAACCATAAAAGAGCAGACTTGGTACCCCGCCGTGGAGTCCACTAGGGAATCTAATGTCGGCATTGGGTATTGATCTTTTGGTGTCGCTAAGTTTAAATTTCTGAAGTCTACAAATCCTTATTTTTTCATTCTTTTTTTCTGACTGGGATGATATTTGTCAACCATTCCACATATCTGGTCGTTTTAATGAATTTCGCCTCTAAAAGGCGTTCAACGTTTTTCGTAATATTAGGCATGACATTGGGCGCAAACCTCCGGGGAGGCTGCTTATGAGGCATATGGCTTGGCATGATTGGCAGCCTATGCTCATGTTGACAGAGGAAATGATGTCACCCTGGAACGAGATCGCCCTATGACGAAGGAAAGAACGAAGGGAGGAATGACGATGAAGCGAAGAGCGACAGAGAGCTTGGGACGACCGAATTAGTGGTTAGGACGAAAATAAGTGATGCAGTTTCTTCCACAATCGCAGCAGTTTGACGGTTTTCCCTCCACAACCGAGCAGTTGAGACACGCAGCTCAGCGGTTACAGGCACGATCCATCAACTGCAGGGAGATACTGAAACTGCCCAAAACGGTTGGCAAGCTTCATTATAAAAGCTCACCTACACCAAGAGAGAAAAGGAAGATCAAAATGAAGACTCAAATGAGCATATCTTTATTTTTTATTTCTTAGATTGTAATCCTTAGGCCTGTAATTTGTGCACTTGTGCCCCTTGGAGACTTATTCACTTAATCAAACACTCTTTGATGGGACTTTGTCTCAGGATGTTTGAACCTTACACGCTCTTCTTTCTTCACGCATAAAACTTGCGCAAACAATTTTGGCGACCACAGTGGGAGAATTGGTGTAAAGAGTGGAGATGCCTCCGAAAAGAAACGGTCAAACTGGCTCGAGTGCAGAGGAAGGAGGACTGGAGCAAACCAACCAGCCCCACGTTCCAGCCGTAGTCGGTCATTTCGAGGGTCTGGCAAACGCTAGTCGATACGAACCTATGAGGGAGCTCAGCCCTAACGCGGTACGTGCGTTATTCGGTGAATTCACGCAGGATGTTGTCGAGCAGGTTAGGCTTCAAAATGTGCATGTCATAGATAAATTCGTATCAACTAGCAATTCACATTACGAAAACATGGCCAAACATATAAGCTCGTTGAATGAATTAATGGCCAAATGTGTAAACAGCGGGACGGCGCTGCCGTGGACTGCGCCCCTCCCTGCACCAAGCAGTCATGAGGCTAGTCCTAGTAATGTTCCTGCGCAAGGGACCAACATCCCTACGGTTCTCAGGGGAGGAATAAGTCATGGGGGCAATGGCCCACAATTAGGGCCAAATATACACCAATGGCCAAATATGGCACAACATGAAGTGGTGTTGCCTCAAGGCATCCAGGCTTCTTAGGGGCAGAATGACGATTATGTCCCACTTTTGAGAGGACCGCAGCCGCCGCCCTCAGCCGTGCCATTTAATGGCAACGATATGTTAAGGGAACAAATGACCGAGATCCTTCAAGACCAATTCGGTCTAGGCATACGGCCAATTCGGCTAAGATATCGGAAGCCATATCCTCATTGGATCGATGTGGCTTATCCGTGGCCTCGAAACTACAAGATACCATATTTTTCCCTATTTACGGGGTCTGGGGAGGTTTCTACCATGGAACACATAGGGCGATTTACCCTTCAGTGTGGGGACGTCAATGATTTCCACAAATTGAGGTTATTTCACGGCTCATTGTCAGGAGTAGCTTTTTCCTGGTATGTCAGTCTACCGGCCAATTCGGTAGAAAGTTGGCAGCAAATGGAACAATTATTCCATGCGCAATTTTACAAGGCCGAATCTGAAGTAGCCTTGGCCGATTTGGCAAACCTAAGACAGTTGCCAGGAGAGTGGACCGAGACATTTTTACAGTGGTTTAAGGTAGCCCGAGGCCGATGTTACATGTCTTTGCCCGAAAAGGAATTTGTGGGGATCGCTCAAGGTTGCCTTAATCTCGATCTAAAAAAGAAATTTCAGGATCGTGAATTTTGGGACCTTCCCCAACTCACCACTAGTGTGGTGCGTTATGAGCGGTTATTACGAGAAGATGAGCAAATAAAAAATTCGAGCAAAGGGACGTATTATAGAAACATTGATTATGAAATGGGCGAAGTAGACGTCGAATCGACCGATTTATGTTTGGCCGAATTGGTTAAGGGGAAGCCTTACATTTGTAAGACGTGGACGGAGCCCCAAGCCAATGAAAAGAACGATAAAAAGAGTAGGAACTTCTCTTTTGATATCACTAAAGTTGATGCCATATTCGACCAGTTGTATAAAGATAAACAAATTAGTTTGAGCGATCGACATACGTTGCCAACAGCCGAACAAATCGGTAGTAAAAAATATTGTAAGTGCCACAATGCATGGTCTCATACAACTAATAATTGTCTTGTTTTTCGAAATGTTTTACAGGATGCCATAGAATCTGGACGAATTACGTTCGAGAAAAAGATGACAGTGGATAACAACCCTTTTCCAAAATTGGTGGAATTGAACAAGATCAACCCAGACCCGGCCAAGATGAATCTGCCGAAGGTCAAATTGGTTCTAGACGAAGGACAACACCATCATCGTCCAAGCGCTCTGGAAAGGATTAAGGCACCTTCAGAGCATGGAGACCGGAAGAATGTTTGTATTCGATGCAAAAACAATATAGAATGGATTATGGAGTTAGAAGAGACTTGTGAAACCGTCTTTTACCTTAAAGCCCATATAGTATACAAAGCCCGAAAATAAAGACTAGGCCCAAAAGATTTCTGTATTATTGTATTACAACTAAGTCATAAGCTTAAATACAAAACCCCCTAAATTATATCAACTACTCTTCTCCTACTTTGCCCGACACAAAACTTATTCCCACCTGCTCAGACTTTCTATCAAATGCATAAGGCACATGGTGGGACTTACGCCAGCTGCCAAGGATGATAATTTTCATCTATAAATAGGAACGAAATTCGAGAAATAAGGCAGAGCTTCACTTCTTACATCCAGTCTGATACATTTTATTCAGATACTGGTTCTATTTCTCATTTCTAGAAGTATTTGTCATCGCCCTCACGGCCATAAACAAAGTTGAGGCAATAATAAACCTTACTTTTACACTTACATATTTACTGATCATTTCATACTACTGACTTGGGCGTCGGAGTGTCCCCGGTACCTACCACACCGGTGGGCAGTCTACCTCATTCATTCTTCTTTGTTTTGCAGGATCGCTAGTGCCCCAATTTACAAATTCTGATTGTGGACCTCGGCCGAATTCCAGCATCCACAATTTGGCGCCCACCGTGGGGCCCTAGCGATAATTTGCAGACGAAGATTTTGTATTCTACCAACACTCACAGCTTAGTCACTCATGGCTTCAAGCAATGAACAGACACCGGATCCAGTGGCATCACAACTGGCCATGCTACAGGAAAGATTGAAAGCTTTGGAAGAGGAAAATCTAACCATACGTAATTCCAACATGAACCTTCAGAAACAGTTGGAATTAGTTCCATCACCATCCCAGCATCATGATATCTCAGATCAGCCCAATAACCGTATCACTCCAGCTAATCTCTTGGGAGCATTTAACGAAACAATAGATAACATTCCATCAAATGATGAGGACCAGAGGGACCTGCCAAATTCTCCCATCAACCAAGCTCAGCAAGTTGCCATCGCTATGAGAAGGGAAATGAAGGAATTTAAAGAAGCGATCATGTCCAGCCTACCAGGAGTGAAACTATCAATAAAGAAGAGCAGAGCTGGAACCATTTCTGACACCCCCTTCACGGAAAACATCACATCCGTTGAGTTACCACGGAAGTTCAGCCCACCAGACATGAAACTATATGATGGATCTACTGACCCAGACGACCATGTCATCCATTACAAATACAAAATGATGTCAACTGGCTTAGCTCCTCTTCAATGGGAAGCAGGTATGTGCAGAGGATTTGGAGAAACTTTGGGAGGCCCTGCCCTTACGTGGTTCATCAACCTACCATACAGATCCATCAAGTCCTATCAACAGTTAGCAGACAAGTTTGTGGAGCATTTCGCCAGCTCTTGCAAACTTGAAAAAACTACTGACGACCTTAGTACCATCCAACAACAGAGAGGAGAATCCTTGCGAAGCTACGTGGCCCGCTTCAACAAGGAGAGGATAACAATTCCAGATCTACATCAGCCGACAGCTGTGGAAGCTTTCAGAAACGGGTTACTTTGTGACAGCGGACTCTATAAAAAGTTAACCAAATTTCGATGCTACACGATGGACCAGGCCATGGCACGAGCTCAAGTCGAAATCAGATGGGAAGAAGACAAGAGGAATAAAAGGAAAGATAATTCCTCCAATGTGCAGAATGAAAGAACGCTTCACACTTCCAAACGACATAAAGAATTTGCAAGAATGATACCCAGACATCATTCAGAGAAGAGGAGTCACCAAGGAAAGAACATCAGCCCCTCCGAAGAGACTTTGATCGAAGACCTCTGCCATACAAAGCCCAGGGAAGGAGTTCTGGTGGAAAAGCCAAGACTCCCAGATTACAATTTTCTATTTCTCCAGGAGAATTAGTTTTGGTACTAAAAAGATGGGAAATGAAGTAAGATGGCCTCCACGCAACAGAGAAAGCTTCAAAAAGAAAGACACAAGTAAATGGTGTGAATTCCATCGAGACTACGGCCATACAACGGCTGAATGTGTGGCATTAAGATTAGAAGTCCTCGAGCTGCTGAACAAGGGGTTTCTAAGGGATTTACTTACAGAAAAAAGGAAAGCTACCTTCGCTCAGAGAAGTGAGAGGGATGGACATGAAGAGGCACTAATTCCACCTCCACCAATCGACAACACAATGAATTTCATTTCAGGAGGATCGGAGATCAGTGGAGTTTCATATTCAGCGGCCAAACGACATGCCAGGGCTATCATGTCAAACACTCATCATTCCACAGTATCTATAGAGAAAAAGTTACAAACCTGATGATGGAGTTTCCAGACGACAGCAATTCCGGAAGTATGAACCCTCATCATGATGCTTTAGTGATCTCCCTACAGGTGGCGAATTTTATGGTCAAACGGATTCTGGTAGATACGGGTTCTTCAGCCAACATCATCTTTGCAACCGCCTTAGCGGATATGGGAGCTGAACTGGGGAAAGTTAACAAACGAACAACGGTGTTAATCGGATTCAGTGGTGAGCAGAAATTTACTTTGGGAGAAATAAGTCTTCCAGTCTACGCAGGAGGAATCAACCAAATGACTACTTTCCTAGTCCTGGATTGTCCTTCTGCCTACAATCTTATCATCGGTAGGCCATGGATTCATGAAATGAGGGCTGTGTCTTCCACTTATCATCAAACTCTAAAGTTTCCAACGAAGTGGGGGGTTCAGGAAATAAGGGGTGACAGGACTGCCTCGAGAGGATGCTACCAGACAACAATGAAAGCTAAGATCCATTCAGCATAGCAATTACAGAGCGGACCTCATTCTTTGGAGCCTACACTTCCAAGTATTGAAGAATTGGATGAGGTCCAAATTCATTCAGAACATACAAATCACAAAACTCAAATAGGCGCAAATCTTGATTCTCAGCTTCGAGCAGACTTGAGCGAATTTCTACGAAAACAACACGACCGATTCGCATGGTCGCATGAAGACATGACAGGGATTGACCCTGGGTTGATCACCCATCAACTCCACGTAGATCCAGACTACCCTCCAGTCCGGCAAAAAAGAAGGAAGTTCGCCCCAGAAAGGAATCAGATTATTGATGAAGAAGTCCAGAAATTGTTACAAAATGGTGCCATTAAAGAAGTACAGTTCCCAGACTGGTTAGCCAATGTGGTGGTAGTACGAAAGAAAAATGGAAAGTGGAGAGTTTGTATTGACTTCACAGACCTGAACAAAGCATGCCCGAAGGATTCTTTCCCATTGCCACATATCGATCAAATGGTTGATGCTACACAGCCGGACATGAATTGTTAAGTTTCATGGATGCATATTCTGGATACAACCAAATCCTTATGCATTCAGACGACCAAGAGAAGACAGCCTTTGTGACCAACAAAGGCATTTTTTGTTACAAAGTAATGCCCTTCGGCCTCAAAAATGCGGGAGCTACGTATCAAAGAATGGTCAACAAGATGTTCTCTCAACAGATTGGGAAAACAATGGAAGTTTATGTAGACGACATGCTGGTGAAATCTTCGAGATCTGATCAGCATCTGCAGCACTTGGAAGAAGCATTCAACATAATGAATAAGTATGGGATGAAGTTGAACCCAACAAAATGTGCATTTGGAGTAGCCTCTGGGAAGTTCTTGGGATATGTTGTCACGCGACGAGGCATTGAAGCAAATCCTGATCAAATCAAATCCATACTTGAAATTCCCTCCCCTACCTGCCCAAAAGATGTCATGCGGCTAGCAGGAAGAATTGCTGCTTTAAACAGATTCATCTCCAAGTCTACAGACAAGAGTTTTATGTTCTTCTCAGCCATTAAGAAAGCAAAAAACTTTGAATGGACTCCAGCCTGTGAAGAAGCTCTTAAAGAACTCAAGCGGTACTTAACGTCACCACCATTGTTGTCAAAACCACTCGACAACGAAAGACTTTTCCTGTACTTAGGAGTCTCAGATCAAGCTGTGAGCGCTGTCTTGATCAGAGAAGAAAACAGCACCCAACTACCAGTCTACTACGTAAGCAAGGCATTGCTCGATGCGGAATCACGTTACTCACATTTGGAAAAACTAGTATTGGCTTTGGTAATGTCAGCAAGGAAGCTACGACCCTACTTTCAAGGACACCCGATCACAGTTTATTCAGAGTATCCCCTAAGGAGCATTCTTCATAAGCCGGAGTTGTCTGGAAGATTAACGAAATGGGCGGTCGAATTGGGAGAACACGACATCACTTACCAGCCCAGAACAGCAATCAAATCTCAAGCGTTGGCTGACTTTGTTGCTGACTTCAGTCTCAATCAGAGGGTTTCGATAGATGTAGAAGTCAGTTCAATCCAGACCACATCACTTTGGAAGCTTGCAGTCGACGGTTCCAGCAATAAAAAAGGATGCGGTCTTGGAGTGGTGATCACTACTCCCGATGGAGATATACTACGTCAAGCAATCAAATGTGGCTTCAGGGTTACTAACAATGAGGCAGAGTATGAGGCATTGATAGCAGGAATCAGTTTGGCTAAAGAACTTGGAGCAAGTAGAATAGAAGTGATATCAGACTCTCAACTGATAGTCAACCAACTCCAAGGTTCATATCAAGCACGAGATCCTCAAATGTCATCCTACTTAATGAAAGTGAAAGAAATCCAGTCGACATTTGAAGAATTTACTATAACCCAAGTTCCGAGAAGCGAGAATACTCAAGCAGACGCATTGGCTACCCTTGGATCGACGATGCATGGGGATAAACCACAATCCATTCCGGTAGTGTATTTGAATTGGCCAGCAATTTGGAAAGAGAGCAAGGAGATCACCACCATCACATCAAACGACTCATGGATGACGCCACTCATGAAATATCTGCAAGATGGACTACTTCCAGAAGACAAAACTGAAGCAAGAAAGATTCAGAGACAGGCAGCAAGATTTACCATATTCAACGGACAGTTATTGAAAAGGTCATTCTCTGGACCCTACTTAAAATGTCTTACTCATGATCAAGCACAGCATGTATTGTCAGAATTACATGAAGGAGAATGTGGAAATCATTCTGGAGGACGTAGCCTCGCTTTACGCGCCCATTCGACTGGGTATTATTGGCCAACTATGAGAATTGATTCAGCTAATTATAAAGAAATGTGAGAAGTGTCAAAGGTTCGCCCCGATTTCACATCTCCCTCCTGAGAAATTAAATCCCACTCTTTCCCCGTGGCCATTCATGAAATGGGGAATGGATATTGTGGGAAAGCTACCAACCGCCCCTGGACAACGAGTCTACATGCTGGCTTTAACGGATTACTTTTCAAAGTGGATTGAGGCAGACTCTTTCGCCAAGATACGAGATAAAGAAGTTCAATCATTTGTCTGGAAAAACATCATATGTCGATTCGGCATTCCCAAAGAGATTGTGACTGATAATGGTTCACAATTTATCAGCAATCATTTCCAAGACTTCTGCAAGAATTGGGGGATCAAATTAAGTTTTTCAACCCCTCGATTCCCACAAGCTAATGGTCAAGCCGAGTCTTCCAACAAGACAATTTTAAACACTCTAAAGAAAAGATTAGAAAAAGCAAAAGGAGCCTGGGCGGATGAACTACCTGGAGTCTTATGGTCCTATAGGACGACTATCCGTTCCTCCACAGGAGAAACTCCTTTCTCTCTGGCATTTGGGACAGAAGCGGTGATACCAACTGAAGAAACCATGCCATCTCCCCGTTACCAATGGCTCAGCGATGATGCGAATCAACAACTTATGAATTTTAACCTGGAAACAATTGAAGAATTGAGGGATCGTGCATCCATTCGACTAGCGGCGCATCGACAAAGAATGACCAGATATTTCAACAAAAATGTCAGAAGCAGAACATTCAAGGAAGGGGATTGGGTACTACGAAGAGTGTTTCAAAATACAAAAGAAATTGGAGATGGAAAGTTGGGGCCAAATTGGGAAGGGCCATACGTCATCACAAGAGTTGTTGGACACGGAGCCTACAAATTACAAACAACCGAGGGGAGGCAAATTCACAACAGTTGGAATGCAATTCACCTTAAGCGATTTTACCGGTAATTTATGCGTGCATTTATTTAAATTTGAAAGTTCAAAGTGTTTTACTACTTTATGTATTGCGATTCGACTTAATAACAAGACCCGTTTGAAATATATCCCAAAATATCATTAAGTCATTAAATTGTTCTACAAAAGGCGATAACAAAAAGTTAAAATTACAAAGAAATTCAAATTTCCGGAGCAGCTTCTTCCGGAATACGTTCAGCAACAACTTCAGGCGCAGGAATTTCTTGAACTTGGCCAGTCGGCTCAACCTCCATTCGACTAAGTTCTTCATTCTTCTTCTCCATCTCTTGAACTCCAGCCGCTTCATTGGCGTCAGTTATTTCTTTCTCAGCCACTTTAGAGTCGACTTCTTCACCTTTCTCTTCCTCATCACCCTCGTTGGAAGAAGAAATTCCTGCCAGTAATCGATCATACTCTTGAATCCATTTCTCTGGTTCCCAAGCTGCGGTATTCCCTTCAAGGAAATCCTTCATCAGATTACTTCGTTCTTTCATCATAGATTCGAGAGCAATCCCTTCAAGATTCTCAAGTAACTCATCATTCTCCTTCTTTACATTTTCAAATGCATCCTTATAACCTCCAATTGTAACCTCAGAAGTTTCCCTTCCATCTTAAGAGTAGCCTTCACCTCCTTCAACTCCTTTTCCAATTCTGCATTCTTTTTTCCAAACGACTTCATTTGGACCATCTCCTTTTTCATTGCTGCGAATGATTTTTCCATTTCTCTTTGCTTCCTGAGATTCGATTCGACATACCGTTGCATGTGTAATTACACTCCATTGCCTGAAAAAAGCATTCGATTAGAATCCATTCTACAAATTATAATAAAAAACTTTTATTTACTTTCTTACTTGGTAATTTAGAGCCGCAGCCTTCTTCATTGACTCGACGGGGCCTATTTTGGATAGCCTTTGCTCATCCTCTTCCAGCAAAAGCTTCTTGATAAAAGGGTCAAGACTTGATGGGTCAGAAATTGCAGTCGACCCTGATGGAATCCTGACAATTATATTGTCAATGTCCTCACTTTCAATTTCCGCTTTCCTTTTTCCCCCTTTGACAATGATTTCAGTCGACTGCCCTTTAGCCTTGGGAGTTCCAGTCGACACAACCTGTTGTAATTCAGGAACCTCCACCTCTGTCTCCTTTATCTTAAGCTTCCTAGCCTTCTTTCGGCTTTTTAATTCATCAATTGATGCTACCTTTATTGGTCTCGACATCATGTCCTCTGCGCATAAAATTTCTTTTGGAGTTAAAGTCTTTATAAACAACACATTTCCGTATAAAGCTCGAATCGACCAAGTACAGTAGATGACTTCCAATACGTGTTTACAAAGTGCCAAAGGGGTAGATATACCTTCTGATTCGAAGATTTCTTTCCACACTAATGTTGCCCTTAATCTCTTCTCTACCAAGACTATTCTCCAATCTCTTTGTTCGACGGGAAGGGCAAGAAGAGCTTTAGTATTGGATAAAATTTGAGGAGTTTTGTCGAATAAACTGTTTCGAAATGGACCTGCAAAACAAACAATCCACACATTAGCGTCAAACGACAACAACATTGATAAGTTATCAATAATAGAAGAAACTGATACTCACTAAATACACTCCAATATTCTGAGACACGACCCATTCCTGTCGACCCAAAGATACCCTCATTCCTCACAAAGAAATAATCCGACTGCCAATTACCCCTATCATTCGTTGGAAGCCCCATAACTATTTGTTCTCTCTTACGACGAAGATACAAAGTATACCTCCCTTTTTCAGTTAAGTGCTCCTTTAGGTAGTATGAGTATACTACATCCTTCACCTCAAAGAACAACCCTTGTTCAAATGCTAAGCATTCAATCGACAATAAAATCCTCCAAGCGTTCGGCATCAGCTGTGAAGGAGCGATCCCATAATGATCCAAAACTTCCCAAGCTAACCTCGGAATGGGGAATCTAAGCCCATTAGAAAACGGTACTACATAAAATCCAATCCACCCAGGAATCTTATAGTCGATTCTCTCAGTCGGCATGGGTACTCTCAACTCCATTGATCTAGGAAATCTGTACTTACTCCTAATTTCCATCAGCATACCAGCCGTCATTCGACTAGCTGGGTTCTTGGTTAGCAATTGGTTGGCTCACTTGTGCTCACTGCTCCACTAAACTCCCCAACTGCTGCCAATGATCTAATAGGAATTGCATGCACAGGAATTTCACGCGACAAAACGGTAACAGGTCCCTCCTCGGGAAATTCTTGACGCGACCAGTCCCTTAATAATTTTTCTTCAGTAGATTCACTCGACGATACTTCTACAAATTTATCAATCTCTGCTCACCTAAACTCTCTAAGATTCTCCACTCGACATATTCTACTCGACGAGTTTACAAACAAATAATTTCTAAGATTTAGGTTTCTTAAGGATCAAAGTCTACTCACCTCTCCAAACACAAATCCACCAGATAGCGTATGATTCAAAAGATCAAACAACCTAATTTAGCTAAGAACAGTTTGAAGCTACTCTATGAATATTCAAAGGAAAAGAAGAACGCGAAGAAAGTTTTGAAGAGTACCTTGGAGCCTTGAAGTTTTTCTCCCAACTTGTTGATCTTGTGAATGGAGCAAATGAACCCATCAAGCCACTCTTATACTACTTCTTTTGGCGGTTCTTTTCCCGCCAAAAGACTCCTCGTTATTCGCGTTAGGTTTTACTTCATTAAACGACACGTGGAAGATCTAGGAAATATAAAATATTTCGTCGAATAGAATGATGAATACTGGATTATCACAACTTGACATCACTTGCTCTCAACAACAAAATCTTCTCTTCACACTGCCTTCACCATTTGAACACGACATCATTAGATATGAAGGTTGCTTTCATTCAAGAAAAAACAAATTGGCAAACCCCGGTGCAAGCCTCATAATCACTCGACACATGACAAATATATTGAATAGATTATGCATTCGACACATTTCAAGTAAAACTCCTGAACCTATATTCGGTTCAGTCGACCAAGGGACATTCCCATGACTTGTGAAGTCAATTGAAACTCCTGAACCTACATTCGGTTCAGTCGACCAAGGGACATTCCCATGACTTGTGAAGTCAATTGAAACTGAACTACTCCTGAACCTATATTTCGGTTGTTGTTGGGTTCAGTCGACCAAGGGACATTCCCATGACTTTGAAAGTCAATTGAACTCCTGAACCTACATTCGGTTCAGTCGACCAAGGGACATTCCCCATGACTCTTGTCGAGTCAAGTAGAACTCCTGAACCAGCATTCGGTTCAGTCGACCAAGGGACATTCCCCATGACTCTTGTCGAGTCAAGTGTATTCCTGAACCAACTTCGGTTCAGTCGACCATTGGACAATCCCCATGACTCTTGTCGAGTCAAGTGAACTCCTGAACCAGCATTCGGTTCAGTCGACCAAGGGACATTCCCCATGACTCTTGTGGAGTCAAGTGTATCTCCTGAACCAATTTTCGGTTCAGTCGACCAAGGGACATTCCCCATGACTCTTGTCGAGTCAAGTAGAACTCCTGAACCAGCATTCGGTTCAGTCGACCAAGGAACATTCCCCATGACTCTTGTCGAGTCAAGTAGAACTCCTGAACCAGCATTCGGTTCAGTCGACCAAGGGACATTCCCCATGACTCTTGTCGAGTCAAGTGTATCTCCTGAACCAACTTTCGGTTCAGTCGACCGAGGGACAATCCCCGTGACTCTTGTCGAGTCAAGTAGAACTCCTGAACCAGCATTCGGTTCAGTCGACCAAGGGACATTCCCCATGACTCTTGTCGAGTCAAGTGTATCTCCTGAACCAACTTTCGGTTCAGTCGACCGAGGGACAATCCCCGTGACTCTTGTCGAGTCAAGTAGAACTCCTGAACCAGCATTCGGTTCAGTCGACCAAGGGACATTCCCCATGACTCTTGTCGAGTCAAGTAGAACTCCTGAACCAGCATTCGGTTCAGTCGACCAAGGAACATTCCCCATGAGTCAAGTCGAACCAAAGTCAAGGACTAAAACTTCCTCTCGCCAGATGACGCATGCGATATATTCCAGAACCCACGTTTTGCACATACTCTTATAAAAGGTGATACATTCTTATCACATGCTTTTATGATCAATGTCATACGACGTAAAAGTATATACTCTCTAAGACAAAAAACTTTTTGACTTAGAGAGTAAGGGACAAACTGTTTGGACCAAAATTGGGCCAAGGATAAACCGTCTTTTACCTTAAAGCCCATATAGTATACAAAGCCCGAAAATAAAGACTAGGCCCAAAAGATTTCTGTATTATTGTATTACAACTAAGTCATAAGCTTAAATACAAAACCCCCTAATTATATCAACTACTATTCTCCTACTTTGCCCGACACAAAACTTATTCCCACCTGCTCAGACTTTCTATCAAATGCATAAGGCACATGGTGGGACTTACGCCAGCTGCCAAGGATGATAATTTTCATCTATAAATAGGAACGAAATTCGAGAAATAAGGCAGAGCTTCACTTCTTTCATCCAGGTCTGATACATTTTATTCAGATACTGGTTCTATTTCTCATTTCTAAAAGTATTTGTCATCGCCCTCACGGCCATAAAAACAAAGTTGAGGCAATAATAAGCCTTACTTTTACACTTACATATTTACTGATCATTTCATACTACTGACTTGGGCGTCGGAGTGTCCCCGGTACCTACCACACCGGTGGGCAGTCTACCTCATTCATTCTTCTTTGTTTTGCAGGATCGCTAGTGCCCCCAATTTACAAATTCTGATTGTGGACCTCGGCCGAATTCCACATCCACAGCCTTAAAGGCAAACTGCTGGAGCATCAGACGGCGGACAAGATAGAGAACTATGTGAGTGGACTGCTTGATAGAATGAGGTGAATCAATGGATGAGGAAAAAATATGCTCTGAATGGACGACGAAAGATAAATATCTCAAGAGGACAAGATGCATTGGACGAGTAAATCTGGGGAGCGAGCATGATAGATGCATCACTTACGTCAGCAAGGAACTGGAGTCCAGGTACAACGAAAAGCTAATTTGTTTACTGCGAGAGTACAAGATTATTTTGTATGGGACTACAATGAATGCCTGGTTTAGATAGGACGTTGGTTGAGCATAGGCTGCCAATCATGCCAAGCCATAGGCCTCATAAGCAGCCTCCCCGGAGGTTTGCGCCCAATGTCATGCCTGATATAGACTTCAGAAATTTAAACTTAGCGACACCAAAATATCAATACCCAATGCCGACAGTAGATTCCCAAGTGGACTCCACGGCGGGGTACCAAGTCTACTCTTTTATGGATTGGTATGCAGGTTATAATCAGATTTACATCACCGAAAATGATATACAAAAACAGCCTTTAGGTGCCCAGGCTCTCTATGGTGTTATGAATGGGTCGTGATGCCGTTCGACCTGAAAAACGCTGGTGCCACATATCAGCTGGCCATGAATTTGATCTTTCATGACATGATCGGTGAATCTATAGAAGTCTATGTGGACGATATAGTGGCTAAATTTGTGACCATGGAAGAACATTTTAGCCATTTAGCAACGGTCTTTGAGCGAATGAGAAAGTTTAAACTAAAATTGAACCCTGCCAAATGTGATTTCGGGGTGTGCGCAGGAAATTTCCTAGGTTTTCTAGTGCACCAACGGGGAATCGAGATTGACACCAATAAATCTCGATCGATCACCGAAGCTATCCCACCCCGAAATAAGAAAGAGTTACAGAGGTTCTTAGGGAAAATTAACTTCTTAAGATGATTTATCTCCAATTGTGCAGGGAAAACAAAAGTGTTCTCCTCCTTATTGAGGTTAAAGGACAAGGACGAATTCGTCTGGACCGAAGAACATCAACAAGCTTTTGACAGCCTGAAGAAATACTTGTCATATCGGCCGAAGAACAGTCCATAGCTGGGATGATCGCGCAAGATGATGACATGAACGTCGAGAGAGCCATTTATTATATCAGTAGACAATTGCTGAATTATGAATGTAATTATTCTCCAATAGAGAAATTATGTTTGGCTCTATATTTCACATGTACTAAATTACGAGCCTACCTTAGGCCGAACATAATGTATTTGATCACAAGAATTAATATAATAAAGTACATGTTTTCTCGTCCTATTTTGCATCAAAGAGTTGGGTTTTGGTCACTGTCACTTTCAGAATTTGATATACTGCATGAGCCCCAAAGGGCCGTTAAAAATCAAGCTTTGGCCGATTTCTTGGCCGATCACCAATGTTTGAGCACTATTAGAGAAATAGAAATGGATATGGATGAATGCAGTCTGAAACCATGGACGATGTATTTCGACAGATCCAGCACAATGAAAGGAGCTGGAATAGGGATTGTCTTAGTCAGCCCATTGGGAGAATCATTTCGGTTCTTAATCAAGTTGAATGAATATTCGACTAATAATCAGGCCGAATACGAAGCCTTGATACTTGGGTTGGAGATGCTCCTCAACATGGGAGTAACCCATGTATCCATTAAGGGGGATTCGCAACTAGTAATCCAACAAGTTATAGGAACCTTTAAATGCCAAAGCCTATCAGTCATGGCATTATTGGATGTGGCCAAAGAGTTGGTAGAGCGATTTGATCATGCTAAGTTGTAACGAATTGGCCAATAGCTTAGCTCAAGCAGCTTCTGGGTATAAGCAGACAAATATAGATGGGATATATAGGAGCGAAGAGGTCAAGCCAGCCCTAATGAGACGAAGTAGGCAGATGGATGTCATGGTCATCGAAGCCGAAGATGAGGACGATTGGAGAAGTGAAATCAAGATGTTTCTAAAACAACCCGAATGAGGGAATGATCGAAGGCTAAAACGTAAAGCCCTGAACTACGTAGTCTCGGGAGATGTGCTATATAAAAAACGATAAGATGGATTGTTGTTGAAATGTGCAGGGCCATCTGAATCCAAAACTATCATGGCCGAAGTGCATGAAGGTGTTTGTGGGGCCCCCCAAGCAGCAATAAAGATGAATGGTTGATTCTACGAAGCGGCTATTATTGGCCGAAGATGGGAGAATCGTGCATCTCGTATGCCAAATGATGCATTGCTTGTCAGAAGCACGGGCCTATTCAAAGGGCCCCAGCGACCGAGATGATCCCAGTCATTAAACCGTGGCCGTTTATGGGATGGGCGATAAACTTGATAGGGAAGATTTACCCAACATCAAGCAAGATGCATACTTTCATCATCGTTGCTACCGATTTCTTTACCAAATGGGTGGAATTATCCCAGTTGGGAAATCTCCCAAGAACAGATCATCAAGTTCATAAAAGAGCATATAATTCACCGATTTGGTATACCACAAACAATAATAGTAGACCATGGCACCTCATTAAACGGCGAAAATGTGAAAGATTTCGTGGCCGAATACGGAATCTGGTTGGTGAACACTACCCCCTATTACCTTCAGTCAAACGGTCTAGCAGAATCATCCAATAAGACCCTTAAAGGATTGATTCGGAAGATGGTGACAGACAACGCTAGACGATGGGACAAATATTTGAGTCAGACACTATGGGCCTATAGGACATCACCACGAACAAGTACTTCAATGACGTCGTTTCAGTTAATGTATGGTCACGAGGCTGTGCTTCCAGTAGAAATAAATATCGAGTCCACCAGGGTGATATTACAAGAAAAGCTAACAAAGGAAGACTATGACGAGGCAATGATCCAGAATTTGTTGGAATTGGACGATATCAGATGTGATGTGCTAAATCGTCTAGAAGCACAAAAGAGAAAAATAGCCAAGGAATATAATCGCAGAGTAATGGCTAAATCGTTCAGGGAGGGCGAATTAGTGTGGAAAACTATATTGCCACTTGGTTCTAAGGACCCGGCGTATGGCAAATGGTCGCCCAACTGGGAAGACCCATTCGTGGTGAAAAATGTGCAGGACTTGAACGGAAGAGTGCATACAAGAGCGATAAATGGCAAGTACTTAAAGAGATATGTGATCTCTTTGTGGAAGCATGAAAATGTACAAAATGCACTGAATAATAATATATTTTCATTAATTACGGACGAAAACGTCCTACAAATACAAGGTATAGACGATATAATGTCTTACAAAAATCATTAATTTTGGCCCGAAGACCGTCGAAAACCCCTGGGCAGCTCCTTAATGGCTTTCCTCAAGCGCCATTCGTCCTGAATCTCCAAACCCACCGCATCCAAATCGGCCTAGCTTTTCTCAAAATTTATACGGGCCAAACCTTCATACTCTGCCATAGACTCGTCCATCTCCGTTATTGAGTAGCAATGGTCCTCCTCTTAGCCTCTTTTCTCATACGGATTTCCTTGACAAGATGCTGAATCTCTTGTAACTGTCGCTCCAGGTCCAGGAAGACCGACTCATCGGTCATCATCTCTTCTGTAGTCTCCCTCAAGGCCTGATGAAGGGCGTCAAGAGAGCCACGGAACATTTTTTTCCTTGTTACAGGGGAGCGAAGCCCAACCCTCTGGCTGTGCATATTGTGACACCGAGTGAGAAGGGCTGATATGCCGCCCTGTATTTCTTGGAGGAAAAGTCGATCATCAACCGATATGGGCAAGGCAGGGAGGGCCAATATACGGTTTAATTCGGAGGAGCTTTTGTCCAATTGAATGATGTTCTCTGGCCGAGCGGCCTGACTAATCTTCAGTGAACCAAAGGAAGCGTATTGACTAAGATTCTCCCGAAGGCCCTCCAGGTCTTTACTGGTGTTGACCGAATGTGAAGGAGGCCGAAAAGAAGCAGAGGACAATCACCCAAAGCGGTCCAAAATGTTCTGGACCAATTGCAGCAATGGGTCGGATGTCTGCACATGAAGAAGGAATTAGTAAAATAAACTAAGACCATGAGCTACAGGAAATGGGAGAAAGACTTACCACCCCAGAACCAGAACTGGAAGGCTGATCCATCAATGCCTCAAAAGCCTCAGCTTGTGGCTGCGGTAGTTCTTGCTGAGATGAAGGATCTGAGGATGATGGATGCGGGGGGACAAGAGCTAGCGACCATGCGGCCTGAGGAAGAGACGGCCGAGAAGGAGAACTTTGTGGCAAGATATGAGACTCAGCCCGATGGGGCAATGATTGTTCAGAAGTAGCTGGCACTTAGACTGTCGGAACAGGAGCTACGAAAGAAGCAATCATGAGAGCCGGAGGGGACGGCTGTTCAGACACAAGAGACTCGACTCGAGAAGGAGAGGGCGGAGGATCCGAAGATGATGATTACGAAAAGGCTGATGTCTGGTGCGCAGAAGTACTTGGAGATAATGCTTATGGCGTTGAGCGTTGCGGCGCAGTAGTAGGCCGAGCATCTGTAAGAGAATCATAATCGGACGAATCAGAAATGTAAATGACCTCCTCCTTCTTGTAAATGCGACGAAGTACGTCTTTTTTACATAGATTGAGCCTTCTCTAACTACTCCAATTTGGCCAAACTATAAAGGCCATCCACGTCCCTATAATTCCCTCTAAGCCATGAGGCAGACATCCTGCGTAATAAGAGATAAAGTTGCTTGAGGTGGTGCCAAAGAGACCCAGTCGGCCAAGTAGGCTCTGGCACTTCAGCCTCATCATCCGGATCCTGCACAATTGGTACAGAACCGTCTGATGAGAAGCGCTCAAATAGAGGATGGTCTCTTGGAATTTCCTCGACTCTTGGACGCGAACGGCCAGATTCAATATATGGCTTCGTATCTTGGGGATCGACTCTGACTGCACCGCCCTCTCTTGGTAATTGCTCCATGATGGGACCCTCGGCCGTTTCATCCTCATCAGAGGGAAACTGAACGACCGGCATTTCTGCAAGTCCCACCTCTCGTCTCTGCCTATGGGAGCTTCGGTCCTCGGAGTTCGCACCGTTTCGGGCATTACGGAAGGCGGGTCAATCCTAAGCGCCTACACAAGATACACAATTATGAGTTCAGAGTACAACAAACTCATGTGCAAAAGAAAACAGGTCTCAAACTCATACCTTAGAGCGACGGACAAACGGCACGTCTGAATCAGAGCTACGACTAGGGGGAGGCTGTTTCCTTTTAGCAAGCTTTATTTTCTTGGGCTTGGACGCCTCAGCTGCTTTCTTTGACCCCGTCGTCTCAGAAGACTTGGGGGACAAAGGAATGGAAGAAAAGAATCTCGCAGAAGGCAAAGAAAAAAGACGTTCGTGGATAGGTGGCCAAAAACGATCAAAAGAAGAATGAACAGACGTGCAAAGAGCAAAAGGATCAATAGCAAAAGAATAAATCAAAGAGCGAGTTTCCGCCAAGGAATCCTCAACTTCAGAGACTGAAAAGACCTTAAAATGGTCTGACGAAGCATAGCGCGTGTGAAAGAAAGAAAGAGGCCACCCTTGAACGAGACCAAATTGACGGGCAACGAAATTAGGTGAATAAACCTCCACTCCGGCCTTGCCATTGGCCCCAGTTAAGATGTCATGCATCAGGTCACGGCTGCATAAAAACTTGCGCCATATGCGAAGACATGACTCGTCCTCTTCCGAAAGAGGAAGATCATGAACGAATGATGGACTATCCGACACATAAAAAAGGAAAAAAAGGGAGCTCGATGAATAGTATAGAAATACTCAAAAACAGTGCGAAGAAGGAATAAGATGGCCGAAATTGAGAAAAATAAAGACCGGCATAAGGATAAGGGTGAGTTGAATCAATTATGCCGAAGACAGGGAAATGGCTCTCAACCAGAGTTGAACGAGCCACAGGGGACCGGAGGCAATGGGTGATGCCCCCGACCGAAGTTGTTTCTTGAGGACGGCCAATCCCCGATATATGGCGGCCAGTAAAAAGGAGGCCAGGTCTAAGTGACGGCCGTGGGCAAGGTCGGAAGAGATAGGGAGATAGCCCTCCACAAGTTTTTGGCTAGGTGCACAAATGATGTATTTGCACAGCCAGTAATGAAGGAAGACCGTTCGCTCTAACATCGAGACCGTACCAGCCGTTTTTGAAAATGTGCGAAGGAAAGCATAATAGGACGAAAAAAAAGAAGGGTTCATTGTAGGAGGAGAGAAACGAAAATTTATAGAGGCCGAGATGGTCGCTCCAAGAGGGGTCAGTCCAGTAAGAGCACCAATATCACAAAGGATGATAGTGAAGGGCCCGACCGAAAGAATGAATACATTGTATTCAGAAGACCAAAAGAGCAAAGAAATAGGAAACAAGTTACAGTCAAAATGGGGCAAAGCTAATGAAAGGAAGAATGTGATGTTTGTCTAAAAAGGCTTGAGTATCCGCATGCAACAGCATACGTTGAAACCAGGCTTCGAATGCGGTATCGGGATTGGGCCAGGTGCGAACCGGATTGGATAGAGCAAAATGAGAGATGTTAAGTGGCTCAGAAAATGGGAGGCCAGAAGAATAGGGGAACTGCTTAGCCAACAGAGCCGTTGCAATAGTGTCATCTTCAACGAAGACGGGGCCAAGAGCGTACTGGCCAAAATTCTCATCAATAGTGTGAACGCCGAAGGTGCCCACGGAAGAAGATTCCAGCGCCATCTTATAATCGGCGAAGGTTGAGGCGCTAGTTTTGGGAGCAGAGGATGAAGAAGCCATTGATAACAGAAGGTCGAGAATACGATAAAAGTGAGTTTGCAGAGGAATTCGAAGGTAAAGTGAAAACCAGAGTGGGATGAATCCTTATGTAACAGACGAAGGGTTTAACCTGGGACAGATGTCGCAATACGAGTCGTCGAGAAGTGAAAGCGGCGGGAAAACGGAAAAGGATGAAAGGTTTCCCTAGACATGTGTTCGAATGCAACTCGCTGCAAAAGTGACGTGCGACGGAAGGGAACACGGAAGTGACATAAAAAACGGCTCTTAAATGGGCCTCATGATGAAACATATAGGAAAGGGCCGCGCATTTATTGCAGAAGTGATGACTTCGCATAAGACTCTAAAAGGCAGCCCGACAAATTACAGAGCGAAGAGTTCCGCCCCAGGTTTTACCTCGCTCGACCTTGCGGCATCGGCCTCCAACAGATCGGCCGAACCTCAAAATCTTAGCATCGACCTCCAAGATCGGTCAAGGACATATGTCAATACTACATCCTCTAGAGGCATCGCCCAGGCTATTTCCATTATTGGCACAAGCAGTAAAGACAAAACTGATGTGACAAGACCATCAGGCCGCAGGCTTACTTTCGGTAAAAAACCAGACCTAGGGCAGGGAGCTCCCCAACCAGTCAGGTAACACATGGAAAAGCCCTTCACGTGAGAACAGTATCATGGCTTGAGAGTGTATAAAAAGAGGAAGGTTGAAGAAGTAACTTGCAAGGTCTCCCAACCGCCCATTTAAGGGCCGACCTTACTCAAAACAACAAAGCTTGGCCCTCCGTAACCAAGCGGACTCTCTAAGATAAAAAAGAAAAGATCAGGAAAAGCATAACAGAGTCGGGAAAAATGAAAGATCTGCATGCAACATAGGCCATTAGAAGTGAGAGCTTCCTTTTAGTAAGGTGTAAAATGGAATGTAAAAGGATTCACTAACGGCCATCCACACGGCGTAAGTGTAAAATGAAATGTAATGTTGTGGAAGGGCTGCGTCCGTTAGCGACAATTTTCCAGGGTCCTCTTTGTGGAAGGTACTGCACCTCCCGGTTGCGAATGGGTTACGCTCGTTGACAGCGGCTGGCCTCAGCTTCTCTACGCGGAGAGTGCTGCAAACCTGATTCCACAAGTTCTCTAGACTGAGGGATTGGCCGAGTGATGGGCTGGTCGGGGGCGAAGGGGAATGACCATACAAGTTTCTATCATTCTAATCTATACGCCTTTTCGTTGATGGAAGATCGAAAGAATTCACCTCGATCTTCACTTCCGGTTCAATCAAGGTAAATTTGGGGGACAATTCTTGACAGAGGAAATGATGTCACCTTGGAACGAGATTGCCCTAGGACGAAGGAAATAACAAATGGAGGAAGGATGATGAAGCGAAGAGCGACAGAGAGCTTGGGACGACCGAATTAGCAATTAGGACGAAAATGCGTGATGCAGTTGCTTCCACAATCGCAGCAGTTGGATGGTTTTCCCTCCACAACCGAACAGTTGAGACACGCAGCTCAACGGTTACAGGCATGATCCAGCAACTGCAGGGAGATACTGGAACTGCCCAAAATGGTTGACAAGCTTCACTATAAAAGCTCACCTACACCAAGAGAGAAAAGAAAGATCAAAATGAAGACTCAAATGAGCATATCTTTATTTTTTATTTCTTAGATTGTAATCCTTAGGACTGTAATTTGTGCGCTTGCGCTCCTTCGAGGCTTATTCACTTAATCAAACACCTCTTGCTGGGACTTTGTCTCGGGAGGTTTGAACCTTACACGCTCTTCTTTCTTCACGCATAAAAATTGCGCAAACAGCTCCACCAACGTCCTATCTAAACCAGACATCTCATTGTAGTCCCATGCAAATAATTTTTGTACTCTCGCAGTAAACAAATTAGCTTTTCACGTACCTGGGACTCCAGTTCCTTGCTGACGTAAGTGATTCGTCTATCATGCTCGCTCCTCATATTTAACTCGTCCAATGCATCTTGTCATCTTGAGATATTTGTCTTTCGTCGTCCATTCAGAGCGTATTTTTCTTCTTCCATTGATTCACCTCCGTCTATCAAGCAGTCCACTCCCCAGTTGTTGATGAGCGGAAAATATATCAATATTTACCGCCCCTTTTACTTAATATTTTGTTTAGTTTCTCGGGTTTGATGAACGTTTTGATGTGTTTTAGTTTATTTTGCAGATAAAATAATATTGGGACACAATGAAATCATTTAGGACGAAATTTGGGTCAAATAAGGGCAAAAATTGGACTTGACATATTAATTTTGGAGATTGGAAACTTGAAAGGGGGTTTTAACGAAGTGCAGTTTTGGAAATTCCAGTTTTACGCATCTTTCATATTTTGGGTATAATGTTTTACTCCGATATCGGATTGAGCTAATTCATGTTTCAGATTAAAGAAGACGCAAAGATCTACAACTTTGAAAGACAAAATAATTTCGAATTCTGAATATTTCATGCCCGAAATCGATGAACCATCCAAAGGTGTGTTGTGTGTAATTATTAAAGTCACTTTCAATCATTTTCAAGCAAAAAATAAATTAATAAATAAATAATAAAAATTATCAAATCACCACCAAACATGATAAAAAATTAGTGGAGCAATTAATAATGGATTTTGTGGAGCAATTAGTGGAGCAATTAATAATGGATTTGGTGGATGATTTGATGGAGGCAAAATTTTGCCTATAAATACCAAGCCATTTCATTTGTAAAATTCATACTTTCTTCTAAGGAATTCCTTAAGAATACTAAGAAGATTGTATCTTGTTTGTTTATAGCTTTTAGTAATTAATTTCTGCTTTCGTACTTTCTTTTCTTTACTTTTCAGTTTTTACTTTCCGCAATTTACTTTTACGTACAGTACTTTTCTTTCTTTAATTTTTCAGTTTTTTTACTTTTCAGTAATGAGGAGGTAACTCCCCTTTGCTGGGGTAAAAGGTAAAACTTTTATTACTAATATTTAGATTACTCTCCCTTAATTATAATATATAAACTAGTTAAAACCTGACTTAACGAGGATACATTCATATGGTCGGTTGGTAATTATTTAAATTGGTTTTAACCTGACTAAACTGGATACCGCCTGATTGGTCGGTTGGTAATTAATTATTAATTTGACTTAATCTGGATATCGCCTATATGGCTGGTTGGTAATTATCATGCAAAGTTAATATATTATATTAAGGGAGATATCTAAAATAGAAGTAATAAAAGTGGATCTTTTTACCTCAGCATTTTCTTTTATTGTACTTTTACTTTATTTACTTTCAGTATTTACTTTTCAGCAATTTACTTTCAGCAATTTACTTTCAGCATTTACTTTTCAGCAATTTACTTTTCAGCATTTAATTTTCAGTATTTAATTTCAGCATTTACTTTTCGTCATTTACTTTTCAGCAATTTACTTTTCAGCATTTTACTTTATGTCTTTTATTTTATTTAAGTTTTTACTAGCCCTAGTTATGTGTCGTAACTAAGTTAGTTATCTGGGGTTGTGATGAATTCTAATATCACCATTTTAAAAGGGGTTATTTTATAGTTTGGGTAATTTAAAGTTTATTTATTAAGTCTTAAGCTTAATGCTTCTTGTTGTCTGATCACCAATAAGATTGATGTGGTAAATCTAAAATGAACTAGACATAGGGATTTTAGGTTTCAGCCTTAGACTTAATAGCCCACGATCTTCCTTGAGGATATATAACCCTTTAATAGATTTCCTTACAGGATAGACATATACTTGTCGGGGGGGGGGTAGCCATAATTGGAACTTAAACTTAATGAATCCAGATAATTTGGTTGACATAGACATATGGTTCAATTGGGTTAAACTGGGTATTTGCGTCTGACCATCGATAGAGGCTTTGCATAATTTCGTGTTCCAGGTTAGTAAACTGATTTATTACACAAACATAAAATAATCACTTCATCTTTTAAAAGATATTAGAATGATTCACAACCCTAGATCTTTGTGTCTTTTGTTGTTTTTCCTTAGTATTTTCTTTTGTCTCTTTATTTATTTAGCAAATCTACAATCAACCAAATCAATCAAGCAATCATCTCTTCTCCCTCAATACAT
This sequence comes from Zanthoxylum bungeanum, assembly GCA_019454045.1. Taxonomy (NCBI): domain Eukaryota; kingdom Viridiplantae; phylum Streptophyta; class Magnoliopsida; order Sapindales; family Rutaceae; genus Zanthoxylum; species Zanthoxylum bungeanum. The sequence continues at coordinate 28,659 of SKCR01045854.1, forward strand.
ATCTGTAAATAAATAGATTCAATAATTAATGACAACAGTAGAATTAAGTCCTCGTGGGATCGATATTTTTATACTACTTGAACGATACGTGCGCTTGCGTTATACGCGTGTGTTTACGCCGGTCAAGTTTTTGGCGCCGTTGCTGAGGACTTATTTTTCTTGAGTTATTAATTTTGAAGCTATCTAATTTACTTGTATCTAATTTTCTTCATTTTTATTTGTAATTTTTATTTCTTTATTTTTTTTTCAGGTGATTGAAAAATGGAACATTATTGGGAGATTGAGAGATCACGTGCTTTACTAGAAGATACACCCAAAATCCGGAGCAACAGTCCGTTTTTCTGAGGCCTGTTTTCCAGCCCAACAATTATCACTGGATGCCAGAACCAAGCAATATTACATTTGCTCAACAGAACGTAATGGGGAGATGTGACATATGTAATGGTAACCACCCAAGAGATTATTGCGAGTACAACTACAATCCAGGGTGGCAGAGCTATCAAAATCCTTCATGGTACGAAGAACCATCACATTTTCTATCTTATCCACCATCTACCTTCGATTTCCATCAACAAACAGAACCATTAGAAGAAGATCAGATGATTGACATGCTCAAAGATGTGTTCAAGAAACGAGATGAAAAATTGGATACAATGATTGAAACATTCCAAAATCAACTCGAAAGTATTCAGAGACAATCAGCATCCATTCAGAGAATGACTGAGCAGATCAGACAATTAACAGAAAACCAGAGCTACATACCTCAAGGACCATTTTCAGATGAAGCCTTCGAGTACCAAGCATTTCACGATGACACTTCAGCAGAAGAAAAGGTTGAGCAGAATCAAGAATAGGTATCGATTTGATTTTTATTATTCAGATTCTGACGAGGATGAAGCTGATCTATTTGTACCAACTGCACCAACAACGGAGGATCAAACTTTCAATCCTCAAAATGAAGATCTTGGAGCATGCTTTACCATGATGTTTGATGAAGATCTACCTGAACCATCCATTCCAGTCGTATCAGAGGATGAAAACCTAATGTCAGAAACATCTTTACATCCTCAGGCAGATACTTATGGAGCATGCATTTCACAGATGACGGATGAAGAATTGAATACGGAAATTTTAAAATTCATCTGTGAAGAAAAGGTGGAGCAAGAAGCAGAGCAAATGGAGGAGCAAATGTCTGAACTTATTAAAGATCCAGAGCATTCAGAAGAAACATCACTGTTTTGGGGAGTACAAATCAAAGATATCACCCAGAAGCTTGACAGAATGGAACTTTCATTCAAAGTCAAGCACCATACGAGACCTCCTGATTTTATTTCTTTCTTTTCAGGAATCACTGCAGCAACAAAGATCAAAAAGGTGGCACAAACACTAAATGGGAAAAAAACAAATTTTGCTACCTTATCATTGGAAAAGACCATTCAAAAGCAACGCTCATGGGATTGTCTTTAATCGGACATCCAAAACAACGCTGAAACCTCCTTGACAGATGGATTTCAGTCACGTCTGGCTGAAGACGAAAAATTTAGCGCTAGCAGGGAGGCAACCCATGCAATTTGTTGTAATTTCTGTTTTCATATTTTGTGTATACATGTTGTAGAGTTTTTAATTTTGTGTGTTATTTTTGTAGGAAAAAGCACAAAACGGAGCATTTTAAGACAGAAGGAATGGTGTTTGGCAATCACAAAGGATAGAGCTAATTCATTGTGATGGCTGAGTAAAGATTAATTCTTGAGACGCATCATTATGAATTTATACTAAGTTATTGGCGTATTGCGTACACAATTCAGTTGCCTTAATGATTGCTATGATTTGCTTTTCTGTTTTTATTTCCTTTATTTCCGCCGACAAGATCTAAACTTTTTAAATTTTTCACGATTTATTTTAACGTTCATCTAATAATTGTCATTTGGCAGGTACTAGTGCTAATATTACTCACCCATTTTCAGGTTCTATAAATTCATCTCTACATTTCTTTCTTCGACAATTCCAGATATACATCCAAATAAGAGAAAGAAAATGGAAGCAACTTCACAGCAGCGAGTCAAGCGAATTTGTGTTTTCTGTGGATCCAATTCTGGTAATAAACCAGAATTCATTGAGGCTGTAAAGGAATTGGGGAGAGTCATATCAGAGAAAAATATGCACCTAGTATATGGCGGTGGCAATCTTGGAATGATGGGAAGCATTTCAAAAGCCATTCAGGAAGGTGGCGGTCATGTTTTGGGAATCATTCCAAAACCTTTGGCAGACGAACAATTAATTGGACCAACAAATGGAGATGAACACATTGTATCAGGTATGTCTGAACAAATCCATGAAATTATCAATACTGCGGATGCGTTTATTGCATTACCAGGTGCGCTTGGAACGTTTGAAGAAATGTTCACCGTAGCATCATGGGCACACTTAAACATTCATCGGAAGCCCATTGGGTTACTTAACATTGAGCATTTCTTCGATTTCCTGTTTGTATTTCTTGCGGAAGCCAAAAGACATGAGTTCGTCACCAAATCAGTACAAGATATTTTCCTGACTGCGACAAAGGCCGAAGAATTAATTGACCAAATCCTAGCCTTTGAACCAAAAATCGACCTCATTCTTTCCAAGTTGAACTGGTCAGATAGCGATCGTGGTAAGAAGCGTAAATTGGACATAGATCTTAATCGGTAATTTTTCGTAGATTTTCAGCTAACCAGGTATGACCTTCTTAACTCCTCTTCTACTGTTTAAGACATTGGGGTCAATGTCTCATTTAGGTTTGGGGGAGGGAATAGTTGATTAGTATCTTGTTTATTTTGTGTTATTTTTATTAGATTTTTAGTCCAAAATTTTTCAAAAAATACAAAAAAATTGAAAATTTTTCAAAAAATTACAAAAATATTTTTTTTTTTTTTTTTTTGTTTTTATTTTGACTAAAAAGGTGAAATTGGTAAGAGATAGCTGAGTAAGGAGTTTCCACTCCTGAGACGTATCTCAAACCTATTTCGGAACAATTAATTTTTGTTTATTTCATTTTAAATTATTTAATTTGTAAATTCTCCATATAACGGACTAAAATGGATCTTCATATGTTCAGTTAGCAGATATTATCAACATACATAATAACATACGGACATGAGCTAAAATTGAAAAGTTTGTAACATTCAGTGCTCTAGTTTGTAATATTAAGTCTTAAGCTTAATGCTTCTTGTTGTCTGATCACCAATAAGATTGATGTGGTAAATCTAAAATGAACTTGACATATGGATTTTAGGTTTCAGCCTTAGACTTAATAGCCCACGATCTTCCTGAGGATATATAACCCTTTAATAGATTTCCTTACAGGATAGACATATACCTGTCGGGCGGGGGTAGCCATAATTGGAACTTAAACTTAATGAATCTAGATAATTTGGTTGACATAGACATATGGTTCAATGGGTTAAACTGGGTATTTGCGTCTGACGATCGACAGAGGCTTTTGCATAATTTCGTGTTCCAGGTTAGTAAACTGATTTATTACACAAACATAAAATAATCACTTCATCTTTTAAAAGATATTAGAATGATTCACAACCCTAGATCTTTGTGTCTTTAGTTATTTTCCTTAGTATTTTCTTTTGTCTCTTTATTTATTTAGCAAATCTACAATCAACCAAATCAATCAAGCAATCATTCTCTTCTCCCTCAATTACATATCTGTAAATAAATAGATTCAATAATTAATGACAACAGTAGGAATTAAGTCCTCGTGGGATCGATATTTTTATACTACTTAAACGATACGTGCGCTTGCTTTATACGCGTGTGTTTATGCCGGTCAGTTGTTATCCACTGCCATCTTTTTTTTCGAACGTAATTCGTCCAGATTCTATTGCATCCTGTAAAACGTTTCGAAAAACAAGACAATTATTAGTTGTATGAGACCATGCATTGCGCCACTTACAATATTTTTTACTACCGATTTGTTCGGCTGTTGGCAACGTATGTCGATCGCTCAAACTAATTTGTTTAACTTAAAACAACTGGTCGAATATGGCATCAACTTTAGTTATATAAAAAGAGAAGTTCCTACTCTTTTTATCGTTATTTTCATTGCTTGGGGCTCCGCCCACGTCTTACAATGTAAGGCTTCCCCTTAACCAATTCGGCCAAACATAAATCGGCCGATTCGACGTCTACTTCGCCCATTTCATAATCAATGTTTCTATAATACGTCTTTTTGCTCGAATTTTTTATTTGCTACTCTTCTCGTAATAACCGCTCATAACGCACCGCACTAGTGGTGAGTTAGGGAAGGTCCCAAAATTCGCGATCCTGAAATTTCTTTTTTAGATCGATATTGAGGCAACCTTGAGCGATCCTCACAAATTCCTTTTCAGGCAAAGGCATGTAACATCGACCTCGGGCTACCTTAAACCGCTGTAAAATTGACTCGGCCCACTCTCCTGGCAACTGTCTTAGGTTTTCCAAATCGGCCAAGGCTACTTCAGATTCGTCCTTGTAAAATTACGCATGGAACAACTGTTCTATTTGCTGCCAACTTTCTACCGAATTGGCCGGAAGACTGACATACCAGGAGAAAGCTACTCCTGACAATGAGCTGTGAAATAACCTCAATTTGTGGAAATCATTTACTTCCCCCACTGAAGGGTAAATCGCCCTATGTGTTCCATGGTAGAAACCTCCCCAAACCCCGTAAATAAGGAAAAATCTGGTATCTTGTAGTTTCGAGGCCACGGATAAGCCACATCGATCCAATCAGAATACAGCTTCCGATATCTTGGCCGAATTGGCCGTATGCCTAGACCGAATTAGTCTTGAAGGATTTCAGTCATTTGTTCCCTTAATATATCGTTGCCATTAAATGGCATGGCTATGGGCGGCGGCTGCGGTCCTCTCAAAAGTGCGACATAATCGTGATTCTACCCCTGAGAAGCCTGGTTGCCTTGAGGCAACACCACTTGATATTGTGCCATATTTGGCCCTTGGTGCATATTTGGCCCTAATTGTGGGCCATTGTCCCCAGGACTTATTCCTCCCATGAGAACCGTATGGATGTTGGTCCCTTGCGCATGAACATTACTAGGACCAGCCTCATGACTGCTTGGTGCAGGGAGGGGCGCAGTCCACGGTAGCGCCGTCCCGCCATTTACACATTTGGCCATTAATTCATTCAACGAGCTTAGATGTTTGGCCATGTTTTCGTAATGTGAATTGCTAGTTGATACGAATTTATCTATGACATGCGCATTTTGAAGCCTAACCTACTCGAAAACATCCTGCGTGAATTCACCAAACAACACGCGTACCGCGTTAGGGCTGAGCTCCCTCATAGGTTCGTATCGACTAGCGTCTGCCAGACCCTCGAAATGACCGACTACGGCTGGAATGTGGGGCTGGTTGGTTTGCTCCAGTCCTCCTTCCTCTGCACTCGAGCCAGTTTGAGCGTTTCTTTTCGGAGGCATCTCCACTCTTTACACCAATTCTCCCACTGTGGTCGCCAAAAACTGTTTGCGCAATTTTTATGCGTGAAGAAAGAATAGTGTGTAGGGTTCAAACCTCCTGAGACAAAGTCCCAGCAAGGGGTGTTTGATTAAGTGAATAAGCCTCTGTGGACGCTGGATTTCGGCCGATGTCCACAATCGAGAATTTGTATGTTGGGGGCACTAGCGATCCTGCAAAACAAAGGTAGAGTAAGCGGGAGTAGGCTGCCCACCTGTGTGGTGGGTGCCGGGTGCACTCCGACGCTCAAGTCAGTTGTATGAAATGAGCAGTTAATATGTAAATGTGAAAGCAAGGTTTTATGTTACCTTTAACTCTTTGGGTGGCCGTGAGGGCGGTGGTAAGTGTATAAGGGGATGGAGAGCTATTAGAGAGCTAGTGTCAGAGAGCATAGGCTTCAATGTGAGAAGTGAAGCTTGTATGTGAGAAGTCCCCCCTCTCCGAAATCAAACCCCCCATTCACTTATGAATTATGCTTATTTATATAGTTTTTAGAGGTGCCACTTTACAGTTGGAATATGAATTGAAATTATGGAAGTGGCCCCCACAACGTGCTAAAATGGTTAAACTTTCTGTGGTTGAGCATCTTTGCATGTGGAGGTGCATGTGCTTTGTCTACTGAAAAATGATATAATATATGTGATTAATGGAGTTTATCTGGTTATCTGTTAGATAGGGCTTGATAGGGGGTCAGACCCTTGGCCCAATCTTGGCCTCTAAATACTGTTTGGTAGAAATCGGGTCGGGCCTAAAGTGAAAAGACAGTTTTGCCCTTGGCTCAAATTGGCACGTACAGTTTGTCCCCTACTCTCTAAGTCAAGAAGTCTTTGACTTGGAGAGTATTTTATGCATGTCATATGAAACATGATTTGTATGAGTACGTATCAAGAATGCAGAATTCCAGATACTTTCATTTTTATCGTTTGGGTTAATGTCTTCTATTCGTGAGGATAGAAGAGCTGCAAGAGTCTTTCCATGTTTGTCTGGTCGAAATGTAGTCTCTGTCATGAACTTGACTCGACATGAGACATGGGGGATGTCCTTGGTTGACCGAACCTGTTGCAGGTTCAAGATTTCATTTCATACGACATGTGTCGTCTGGACTATGAAAGCCCAGGTCTTCAACTTGACTCGATATGAGTCTCATGGGGGATGTCCCCGGTCGACTGAACCAGTTGAAGGTCAGGACAATCTCCATACTACTGGTCAATGACCAGAGGATTCTTCAAATTTGTCTAGACCAGATGAAGGTCATATGTTGACTCTACATGAGCCATGGGGGATGTCCTCTGTCGACTGAACCAGATGAAGGTCATGACAATCTCCATACTACTGGTCAATGACCAATGGAGTCTTCAATTTTTTCTAGACCAGATGAAGGTCATATACTGACTCTACATGAGCCATGGGGGATATCCCCAGTCGACTGAACCAGATGAAGGTCATGAAAATCTCCATACTACTGGTCAAGGACCAATGGAGTCTTCAACTTTTTCTAGACCAGATAAAGGTCATATGTTGACTCTACATGAGCCATGGGGGATGTCCCCAGTCGACTGAACCAGATGAAGGTCAGGACAATCTCCATACTACTGGTCAAGGACCAATGGAGTCTTCAACTTTTTCTAGACCAGATGAAGGTCATATGTGGGTCAAAGGACCATGGGAGTCTACAATATCGTCTGGTCCAGATGAAGGCCAGGTCTTCAACTTGACTCTACATGAGTCCATGGGGGATGTCCTCAGTCGACTGAACCAGATGAAGGTCAGGATAGTCCCCATACTACGGGTCAAAGGACCAGGGGAGTCTACAATGTCCTCTGGTCCAGATGAAGGCCAAGTCTTCAACTTGACTCTACATGAGTCTGTGGGGGATGTCCCCAGTCGACTGCACCAGACGAAGGTCGGGATAATCCCCAAACTATAGGTCAAAGAACCAGGGGAGTCTACAATGTCGTCTGGTCCAGATGAAGGCCAGGTCTTCAACTTGACTCCACTTGAGCCAATGGGGAATGTTCCCAGTCGACTGAACCTGGTGAAGGTCAGGATAATCCCCATGCTACGTGTCCAAAGACCAGGGGAATCTCTAATGTCGTCTGGACCAGATGAAGGCCAGGTCTTGAGCTTGACTCTACTTGAGCCAATGGGGAATGTTCCCAGTCGACTGAACCTGGTGAAGGTCAGGAATTACCCCATGCTACGGGTCCAAAGACCAGGGGAATCTCTAATGTCGTCTGGACCAGATGAAGGCCAGGTCTTGAGCTTGACTCTACTTGAGCCAATGGGGAATGTTCCAAGTCGACTGAACCTGGTGAAGCTATTGTCGAATGAACTTGATTAAAGTCTATCAAGGATTTCACTCTACCTGACCTGATGAAGGTCATGAGACTACGGTCGAATGAACCTGATGAAGGTCCATGTGAATCTATGGTAGAATGTAATTGTTGAATGGATTTGATGCAAGTCTAAGGAGGTCATCATTCTTAGACCTAAGAAAGTTCAAAGAATGTTTCATTCCTCATACTACAATCCTCACTCTACAAGACCTGACAAAGGTCAGTGAGGGCTATGGTCGAATGGATTTTATGGATGTCTAATGGAGTCTTCACTCTACTGGACTTGATGAAAGTCTATGGGATACTACTTCATTTAGACCTAAAGAAATTCAGGATCATCTTCATACTACGGGTCAAAAGACCAAGGGATTCATACATGTCGTATGGGGATTACCCATAACAGTAGAATGGGTCATTATGATAAGATATAATAAATGTTTATGAAAATTATTTAGAACAAAAGTAAGGATCTCATTCAACAATCACCATATATGTAGTGTCGAATGAGATCTTAAACGAGTTCCAAGCTTCTCTCTTGTTGTGTCGACTGGGATCATCATCAAGCGCCAAGCTTCACACTGTAGTGTCGACTGGAATATCCTTAACAGATCCCCAAACACAAATTGTAATGTCAATTGAGATATCATTAACAAGTCCCAAGCTACATGCGTATAAAGTCGAATGAGATCCACTTCATGCCCCAAACTACACACACTTGGTGTCAAATGGGACAAACACCAAGCATCAAGCCATACGTGCATAGGATCCACAACATGTCCCAAGCTACATACTTGTAGATGTCGAATGGGATGCACATCAAGCCTCAAGCTATACATGTGTCTAGGATCCACAACAAGTCCCATGCTACACAAATGTGGATGTTGACCGAGATATCCATAACAATTATCAAGCTATATATAGAAATGTCGACTGGAATACCCATAACAAGTCCCAAAAATTATAGTGTCAACTTGGACATTTATTAGAAATCCTAAGCCACATTTTGTTGTCGACTAGGACATCCATCACAAGTCCCAATATACATTAATGTCGACTGGAAGATAGATAGAAGTGCAAGTCATACCTGGTAATGTCGACTGGGATGTACATACCAAGTCCCAATATAGTGTCGAGTGGATTATCTTCATACCAAATCTTCTTTTATGCACGTCGACTGGGATGTCTTTCTCATACTGAGTCTCTATTGTTAAAGTGTTGACTGGAATATACTTGCAAATTCTTCATATATGCATGTCGATTGAAATGTACCTGCAAACACTTCATTCATGCATGTTAACAAGAATATTCATACGAAGCTCCATACAAGTATGTCGACTGAAATATTTCTACAAAGATTCTTATACGAATGTCGACTGGATTATTCATACAAAACTCCATGCAAACATGTCGACTGAAATATTTCTTCCAATATTCTTATTTGAATGTCGACTGGAATATTCATCCAAAACTCCATGCGTGCGTGTCAGCATTGTATTATGCAGCGTCGATTGGAATATATCCACAAACCTACTCGTACACGCGTGGTGACTGAAGTGATTGTATGAATATTTCACACTGCAATCACCTCATATATGTCTGTCTGCAAACACTTCATACTTGCATGTCGAATGATTTAGTTTACAAAGAATCAAATAACGATATCGATTGGAATACCTGCAATCACTTCATATACGCATGTCGACTGAGATTTACCTTAATAAACCTCTTGCATATATGTCGACTGAATTAACCTCGTGCATATATGTCGACTAAAAGAAATACATGAAACATTCACTCATGCTTGTCGACTGGAATATACCTGCATAATTCTCGATGAGTAATATATTAATGTCGACTGATATAAGTCAGCAATCTCCATAAATAAATGTTGACTGGAAAAGTTGATTGGGAAGTTGATGAGATTTTTTCCAATTGCTTCCGAATGGTTGTTTTGGAGTTCATGTGACTTGATTCTCTTCTTCTGAGGTGCGTAATCGTTCTTGGAGTATGGCAAGATGTGTGGTCACAAGATCCGATGTTTGCTCACTGCTAGAAACCATGGTTGGCTGTGTTTGCTCATTTTATAAATTACCATCTTTTTTTTAACAAGGCTATTTGCACTCCCTGAATACTCCATCAACACATAATTTTTAATCTTTTTAGGTATAAATAGCAAAATAATTTTAATATTTTAAAATTTACTTTTAAAATTTATTATTTTGGACACAAAAAGAAATAAATCATATGATGATGTAGTGTTCAAGAAGTAGAAATAGTATTATTATTTTTTTTCCTGTTAAAAGAAGTTTACGCTTTTATTTGAGTATGTAATTATGATCCTATAGCACAATTGTTATTTTTAAACTTTATATTGATATTTTTTGAGATAGGATTGGGCAACACTTAATTTATTTTTGGATATCCTACTTCTTTAAGATTCAAATACGAGTCAAATGATCAAGTCAGTCCATGAGGCATAATCTAAAAGGGCTTGAACAAAAAGAAGATGATTTTGAAATAACAGAATCCATCCACCATCAAAGCAAGCTGCTTCCTCTTATATAGACTTTGCTTTTTTAACTTTTCACTACCAAACTTATTTTATAAAAGTAAAATTTACTTCTAAAAAAATTACCCTAGTGTAGTTAATAAAATGATTTCATGTTACGTATGGACAAATTTGATGTACTAGTTATACAATTTTAGAGATATAAATATTTAGCCTTCTGTTTTTTTCTTTCAAGTGCGGTAATAAGAGGGCTGCTTTTTCCCCATTTCCGGGAGAAAATCTATCATATAACGGAGGTATCACGTTATTTGTACAACAATTCAATAATTTATTGCAACAAGTGCTATAATATTAAAAAACAACTAAAAAGATGGATATTAAATCATACATGTCATTTACTAATTTGTTGGTGATACGTCACTCATATCTCCGTTGGACCAAAGAATTACTCACACACCCCACCCCCAATAAAATTACAATATTACACATTCCTTATACAACCCCCCCCCCCACACACACACACACACATATATATATATATATATATATATCTTATTAATTAAATTCATTTATTTAATATTTTTTTTGACTTTATTTATTTAATATTCTTATATCTTTTATTTATTATATTTTTCCGTCTATAGTGGCCCAAAATGACGAGCCATACAGATGAAATGGGGAATCCGTCTGTAGTGGCCCAAAATGACGAGCCCTACACTGCATAGTTATTAAATGATTTATTCGTACAAACAAGGCCAACTATAGTGGCATTTGAAAGGCCAACATCCTGCCATGAAACCAGCAATTCAAATGAAGAAGAAAGAGCGGGAAAATGATGAGGCGGTGCCGGACGCGATGTGACGCGAAAAGCGGCACATTAATTAACGCAATGATGATTTTTCAACAAGACGTAATGGGAAAGGTCACACATTTATTAAGGAAGTGAAGGATTTGCATGGGGAATGTAAGCACAGGCCTCGAAACGCGCAAATGACGGCAAGAAATAAAGGCGAAAGGTCAGCAGGCCGAACCAGTAGAGCGGTCAGTGGCATGAACCCAACTTTACATGCTTGATTAAGATATTCTCGATCTCATCTCTCAAAACGATCAAGGCGAATTTGGGGGACAATCGTTAACAGAAAATAAATTTCTCCCAATGATGAAATGGCCGAACGTATCAAATGACGAAAAGGCATGATGTATCTAAGGACGAAAAAACATGGCGTCGTTCTAGACAAGGATGAAGAGAGATTCGACCCAGAAATACTCAACTCGGGACGATTCGAGGAACGAACAAACAACGATGAGAGATGTCTAGCTATGAGTAGACGTTCTTACGGTTATCGCACACCCTCACGATCTAGCAAGTTACCCAGCAGTTGTATGCACGATCTAGCGGTTGCGCGCATGATCCAGCAGTTACATGTGAGCAGGGAACGTGGGGACTTAATGGGCTGAAGACGGTGAAACCGCTCGAGCGTTTGGCGGAGCCATGCACTATAAAAGGCTCAAGTGTAGCAAGAAAATGAGGAAGAAAAAAAACTCAAAATGAGCAAGTAGTTTAATTTCTTAGTTTTGTAATCTTTATGACTGTAATATGTGTGCTTGTGCCCCTTAGAGGTATTTTCTTGGAACCAATCATCATTTTCTATGACTGTGTCTCATGATGTTTGAACCTTACACGCGTATTAACAAAAAATTGTGCGAACAATAATATTTTCACCATTTAATGAGGTGTCATGGTCTACCATTATTGTTTGTGGTATACCAAATCGGTGAATTATATGCTCTTTTATGAACTTGATGATCTGTTCTTGGGAGATTTACAGAACTGGGATAGCTTCCACTCATTTAGTAAAGAAATCGGTAGCAACAATGATGAAAGTATGCCTCTTGCTTGATGCTGGGTAAATCTTCCAGATCAAGTCTATCGCCCATCCCATAAACGGCGACGGTTTAATAACTGGGATCATTTCGGTCGCTGGTGCCCTTTGAATAGGCCCGTGCTTCTGACAAGCAATGCATCCTTTGGCATATGAGGTGCACGATTCTCCCATCTTCGGCCAATAATAGCCGCTTCGTATAATCAACCATTTCATCTTTATTCCCGCTTGGTGAGCCCCACAAACACCTTCATGCACTTCGGCCATGATAGTTTTGGATTTAGATGGCCCTACACATTTCAACAACAATCCATCTTGTCGTTTTTTATATAGAACATCTCATGAGACTACGTATTTCAGGGCTTTAAGTTTTAGCCTTCGATCATTCCCTCCTTCGGGCTGTTTTAGAAACTTCTTGATTTCGCTTCTCCAATTGTCCTCCTTTTCGATTTCAACGGTCATGACATTTGTCCCTTCCTTTCGTCGCATCAGGACCGGTTTCACCTCGTCGCTTCTATATATACCATCTATGTTTGCTTGCTTGTACCCGTAAGCTGCTTGGGCTAAGCTATTGGCCAATTCATTTTTCGCCCTTGGAACGTGTTCCAACTCAGCATGATCAAATCGCTCTACCAATTCTTTGGCCACATCCAATAATGCCATGACTGATGGGCTTTGGCATTTAAAGGTTCCTATCACTTGTTGGATTACTAGTTGCGAATCCCCCTTAATGGATACATGGGTTACTCCCATGTTGAGGAGCATCTCCAACCCAAGTATCAAGGCTTCGTATTCGGCCTGGTTATTAGTGGAATATTCGTTCAACTTGATTAAGAACCGAAATGATTCTCCCAACGGGTTGACTAAGACAATCCTTATTCCAGCTCCTTTCATTGTACTGGATCCGTCGAAATACATCGTCCATGGTTTCAGACTGCATTCGTCCAGATCCATTTCTATTTCTCTAATAGTGCTCAAACATTGGTGATCGGCCAAGAAATCGGCCAAAGCTTGATTTTTAACGGCCCTTTGGGGCTCATGCCGTATATCGAATTCTGAAAGTGACAGTGACCAAAACCCAACTCTTTGATGCAAGATAGGACGAGAAAACATGTACTTTATTATATTAATTCTTGTGATCAAATACATTATGTTCGGCCTAAGGTAGGCTCGTAATTTAGTACATGTGAAATATAGAGCCAAACATAATTTCTCCATTGGAGAATAATTACATTCATAATTCAGCAATTGTCTGCTGATATAATAAATGGCTCTATCGACGTTCATGTCATCATCTTAAGCGGTCATCTCAGCTATGGATTGTTCTTCGGCCGATATGTACAATTTCATTGGCCTTCCTGGCACTGGAGGTACCATCACCGGCGGCTGTGACAAGTATTTCTTCAGGCTGTCAAAAGCTTGTTGATGTTCTTCGGTCCAGACGAATTTGTCCTTGTCTTTTAACCTCAATAAGGAGGAGAACACTTTTGTTTTCCCTGCACAATTGGAGATAAATAGTCTTAAGAAGTTAATTTGCCTAAGAACCTCTGTAACTCTTTCTTATTTCGGGGTGGTATAGCTTTGGTGATCGACCGAGATTTATTGGTGAAAATCTCGATTCCCCGTTGGTGCACTAGAAAACCTAGGAAATTCCCTACGCACACCCCGAAAGCACATTTGGCAGGGTTCAATTTTAGTTTAAATTTTCTTATTCGCTCAAAGGCCGTTGCTAAATGGCTAAAATGTTCTTCCATGGTCACAGATTTAGCCACTATATCGTCCACATAGACTTCTACAGATTCGCCGATCATGTCATGAAAGATCAAATTCATGGCCCGCTGAAAAGTGGCACCAGTATTTTTCAGGCCGAACGGCATCAATACCCATTCATAAAACCCTAGAGAGCCTGGGCACCTAAAGTCTGTTTTGTGTATATCGTTTTCGGCGATGTAAATCTGATTATAACCTGTATACCCAACCATAAAAGAGCAGACTTGGTACCCCGCCGTGGAGTCCACTAGGGAATCTAATGTCGGCATTGGGTATTGATCTTTTGGTGTCGCTAAGTTTAAATTTCTGAAGTCTACAAATCCTTATTTTTTCATTCTTTTTTTCTGACTGGGATGATATTTGTCAACCATTCCACATATCTGGTCGTTTTAATGAATTTCGCCTCTAAAAGGCGTTCAACGTTTTTCGTAATATTAGGCATGACATTGGGCGCAAACCTCCGGGGAGGCTGCTTATGAGGCATATGGCTTGGCATGATTGGCAGCCTATGCTCATGTTGACAGAGGAAATGATGTCACCCTGGAACGAGATCGCCCTATGACGAAGGAAAGAACGAAGGGAGGAATGACGATGAAGCGAAGAGCGACAGAGAGCTTGGGACGACCGAATTAGTGGTTAGGACGAAAATAAGTGATGCAGTTTCTTCCACAATCGCAGCAGTTTGACGGTTTTCCCTCCACAACCGAGCAGTTGAGACACGCAGCTCAGCGGTTACAGGCACGATCCATCAACTGCAGGGAGATACTGAAACTGCCCAAAACGGTTGGCAAGCTTCATTATAAAAGCTCACCTACACCAAGAGAGAAAAGGAAGATCAAAATGAAGACTCAAATGAGCATATCTTTATTTTTTATTTCTTAGATTGTAATCCTTAGGCCTGTAATTTGTGCACTTGTGCCCCTTGGAGACTTATTCACTTAATCAAACACTCTTTGATGGGACTTTGTCTCAGGATGTTTGAACCTTACACGCTCTTCTTTCTTCACGCATAAAACTTGCGCAAACAATTTTGGCGACCACAGTGGGAGAATTGGTGTAAAGAGTGGAGATGCCTCCGAAAAGAAACGGTCAAACTGGCTCGAGTGCAGAGGAAGGAGGACTGGAGCAAACCAACCAGCCCCACGTTCCAGCCGTAGTCGGTCATTTCGAGGGTCTGGCAAACGCTAGTCGATACGAACCTATGAGGGAGCTCAGCCCTAACGCGGTACGTGCGTTATTCGGTGAATTCACGCAGGATGTTGTCGAGCAGGTTAGGCTTCAAAATGTGCATGTCATAGATAAATTCGTATCAACTAGCAATTCACATTACGAAAACATGGCCAAACATATAAGCTCGTTGAATGAATTAATGGCCAAATGTGTAAACAGCGGGACGGCGCTGCCGTGGACTGCGCCCCTCCCTGCACCAAGCAGTCATGAGGCTAGTCCTAGTAATGTTCCTGCGCAAGGGACCAACATCCCTACGGTTCTCAGGGGAGGAATAAGTCATGGGGGCAATGGCCCACAATTAGGGCCAAATATACACCAATGGCCAAATATGGCACAACATGAAGTGGTGTTGCCTCAAGGCATCCAGGCTTCTTAGGGGCAGAATGACGATTATGTCCCACTTTTGAGAGGACCGCAGCCGCCGCCCTCAGCCGTGCCATTTAATGGCAACGATATGTTAAGGGAACAAATGACCGAGATCCTTCAAGACCAATTCGGTCTAGGCATACGGCCAATTCGGCTAAGATATCGGAAGCCATATCCTCATTGGATCGATGTGGCTTATCCGTGGCCTCGAAACTACAAGATACCATATTTTTCCCTATTTACGGGGTCTGGGGAGGTTTCTACCATGGAACACATAGGGCGATTTACCCTTCAGTGTGGGGACGTCAATGATTTCCACAAATTGAGGTTATTTCACGGCTCATTGTCAGGAGTAGCTTTTTCCTGGTATGTCAGTCTACCGGCCAATTCGGTAGAAAGTTGGCAGCAAATGGAACAATTATTCCATGCGCAATTTTACAAGGCCGAATCTGAAGTAGCCTTGGCCGATTTGGCAAACCTAAGACAGTTGCCAGGAGAGTGGACCGAGACATTTTTACAGTGGTTTAAGGTAGCCCGAGGCCGATGTTACATGTCTTTGCCCGAAAAGGAATTTGTGGGGATCGCTCAAGGTTGCCTTAATCTCGATCTAAAAAAGAAATTTCAGGATCGTGAATTTTGGGACCTTCCCCAACTCACCACTAGTGTGGTGCGTTATGAGCGGTTATTACGAGAAGATGAGCAAATAAAAAATTCGAGCAAAGGGACGTATTATAGAAACATTGATTATGAAATGGGCGAAGTAGACGTCGAATCGACCGATTTATGTTTGGCCGAATTGGTTAAGGGGAAGCCTTACATTTGTAAGACGTGGGCGGAGCCCCAAGCCAATGAAAAGAACGATAAAAAGAGTAGGAACTTCTCTTTTGATATCACTAAAGTTGATGCCATATTCGACCAGTTGTATAAAGATAAACAAATTAGTTTGAGCGATCGACATACGTTGCCAACAGCCGAACAAATCGGTAGTAAAAAATATTGTAAGTGGCACAATGCATGGTCTCATACAACTAATAATTGTCTTGTTTTTCGAAATGTTTTACAGGATGCCATAGAATCTGGACGAATTACGTTCGAGAAAAAGATGACAGTGGATAACAACCCTTTTCCAAAATTGGTGGAATTGAACAAGATCAACCCAGACCCGGCCAAGATGAATCTGCCGAAGGTCAAATTGGTTCTAGACGAAGGACAACACCATCATCGTCCAAGCGCTCTGGAAAGGATTAAGGCACCTTCAGAGCATGGAGACCGGAAGAATGTTTGTATTCGATGCAAAAACAATATAGAATGGATTATGGAGTTAGAAGAGACTTGTGAAACCGTCTTTTACCTTAAAGCCCATATAGTATACAAAGCCCGAAAATAAAGACTAGGCCCAAAAGATTTCTGTATTATTGTATTACAACTAAGTCATAAGCTTAAATACAAAACCCCCTAAATTATATCAACTACTCTTCTCCTACTTTGCCCGACACAAAACTTATTCCCACCTGCTCAGACTTTCTATCAAATGCATAAGGCACATGGTGGGACTTACGCCAGCTGCCAAGGATGATAATTTTCATCTATAAATAGGAACGAAATTCGAGAAATAAGGCAGAGCTTCACTTCTTACATCCAGTCTGATACATTTTATTCAGATACTGGTTCTATTTCTCATTTCTAGAAGTATTTGTCATCGCCCTCACGGCCATAAACAAAGTTGAGGCAATAATAAACCTTACTTTTACACTTACATATTTACTGATCATTTCATACTACTGACTTGGGCGTCGGAGTGTCCCCGGTACCTACCACACCGGTGGGCAGTCTACCTCATTCATTCTTCTTTGTTTTGCAGGATCGCTAGTGCCCCAATTTACAAATTCTGATTGTGGACCTCGGCCGAATTCCAGCATCCACAATTTGGCGCCCACCGTGGGGCCCTAGCGATAATTTGCAGACGAAGATTTTGTATTCTACCAACACTCACAGCTTAGTCACTCATGGCTTCAAGCAATGAACAGACACCGGATCCAGTGGCATCACAACTGGCCATGCTACAGGAAAGATTGAAAGCTTTGGAAGAGGAAAATCTAACCATACGTAATTCCAACATGAACCTTCAGAAACAGTTGGAATTAGTCCATCACCATCCCAGCATCATGATATCTCAGATCAGCCCAATAACCGTATCACTCCAGCTAATCTCTTGGGAGCATTCAACGAAACAACAGATAACATTCCATCAAATGATGAGGACCAGAGGGACCTGCCAAATTCTCCCATCAACCAAGCTCAGCAAGTTGCCATCGCTATGAGAAGGGAAATGAAGGAATTTAAAGAAGCGATCATGTCCAGCCTACTAGGAGTGAAACTATCAATAAAGAAGAGCAGAGCTGGAACCATTTCTGACACCTCCTTCACGGAAAACATCACATCCGTTGAGTTACCACGGAATTTCAGCCCACCAGACATGAAACTATATGACGGATCTACTGACCCAGACGACCATGTCATCCATTACAAATACAAAATGATGTAAACTGGCTTAGCTCCTCTTCAATGGGAAGCAGGTATGTGCAGAGGATTTGGAGAAACTTTAGGAGGCCCTGCCATTACGTGGTTCATCAATCTACCATACAGATCCATCAAGTCCTATCAACAGTTAGCAGACAAGTTTGTGGAGCATTTCGCCAGCTCTTGCAAACTTGAAAAAACTACTGACGACCTTAGTACCATCCAACAACAGAGAGGAGAATCCTTGCGAAGCTACGTAGCCCGCATCAACAAGGAGAGGATAACAGCCGACAGCTGTGGAAGCTTTCAGAACGGGTTACTTTGTGATAGCGGACTCTATAAAAAGTTAACCAAATTTCGATGCTACACGATGGACCAGGCCATGGCACGAGCTCAAGTCGAAATCAGATGGGAAGAAGACAAGAGGAATAAAAGGAAAGATAATTCCTCCAATGTGCAGAATGAAAGAACGCTTCACACTTCCAAACGACATAAAGAATTTGCAAGAATGATACCCAGACATCATTCAGAGAAGAGGAGTCACCAAGGAAAGAACATCAGCCCCTCCGAAGAGACTTTGATCGAAGACCTCTGCCATACAAAGCCCAGGGAAGGAGTTCTGGTGGAAAAGCCAAGACTCCCAGATTACAATTTTCTATTTCTCCAGGAGAATTAGTTTTGGTACTAAAAAGATGGGAAATGAAGTAAGATGGCCTCCACGCAACAGAGAAAGCTTCAAAAAGAAAGACACAAGTAAATGGTGTGAATTCCATCGAGACTACGGCCATACAACGGCTGAATGTGTGGCATTAAGATTAGAAGTCCTCGAGCTGCTGAACAAAGGATTTCTAAGGGATTTACTTACAGAAAAAAGGAAAGCTACCTTCGCTCAGAGAAGTGAGAGGGATGGACATGAAGAGGCACCAATTCCACCTCCACCAATCGACAACACAGTAAATTTCATTTCAGGAGGATCGGAGATCAGTGGAGTTTCATATTCAGCGGCCAAACGACATGCCAGGGCTATCATGTCAAACACTCATCATTCCACAGTATCTATAGAGAAAAATGTTACAAACCTGATGATGGAGTTTCCAGACGACAGTAATTCCGGAAGTATGAACCCTCATCATGATGCTTTAGTGATCTCCCTACAGGTGGCGAATTTTATGGTCAAACGGATTCTGGTAGATACGGGTTCTTCAGCCAACATCATCTTTGCAACCGCCTTAGCAGATATGGGAGCTGAACTGGGGAAAGTTAACAAACGAACAACGGTGTTAATCGGATTCAGTGGTGAGCAGAAATTTACTTTGGGAGAAATAAGTCTTCCAGTCTACGCAGGAGGAATCAACCAAATGACTACTTTCCTAGTCCTGGATTGTCCTTCTGCCTACAATCTTATCATCGGTAGGCCATGGATTCATGAAATGAGGGCTGTGTCTTCCACTTATCATCAAACTCTAAAGTTTCCAACGAAGTGGGGGGTTCAGGAAATAAGGGGTGACAGGACTGCCTCGAGAGGATGCTACCAGACAACAATGAAAGCTAAGATCCATTCAGCATAGCAATTACAGAGCGGACCTCATTCTTTGGAGCCTACACTTCCAAGTATTGAAGAATTGGATGAGGTCCAAATTCATTCAGAACATACAAATCACAAAACTCAAATAGGCGCAAATCTTGATTCTCAGCTTCGAGCAGACTTGAGCGAATTTCTACGAAAACAACACGACCGATTCGCATGGTCGCATGAAGACATGACAGGGATTGACCCTGGGTTGATCACCCATCAACTCCACGTAGATCCAGACTACCCTCCAGTCCGGCAAAAAAGAAGGAAGTTCGCCCCAGAAAGGAATCAGATTATTGATGAAGAAGTCCAGAAATTGTTACAAAATGGTGCCATTAAAGAAGTACAGTTCCCAGACTGGTTAGCCAATGTGGTGGTAGTACGAAAGAAAAATGGAAAGTGGAGAGTTTGTATTGACTTCACAGACCTGAACAAAGCATGCCCGAAGGATTCTTTCCCATTGCCACATATCGATCAAATGGTTGATGCTACACAGCCGGACATGAATTGTTAAGTTTCATGGATGCATATTCTGGATACAACCAAATCCTTATGCATTCAGACGACCAAGAGAAGACAGCCTTTGTGACCAACAAAGGCATTTTTTGTTACAAAGTAATGCCCTTCGGCCTCAAAAATGCGGGAGCTACGTATCAAAGAATGGTCAACAAGATGTTCTCTCAACAGATTGGGAAAACAATGGAAGTTTATGTAGACGACATGCTGGTGAAATCTTCGAGATCTGATCAGCATCTGCAGCACTTGGAAGAAGCATTCAACATAATGAATAAGTATGGGATGAAGTTGAACCCAACAAAATGTGCATTTGGAGTAGCCTCTGGGAAGTTCTTGGGATATGTTGTCACGCGACGAGGCATTGAAGCAAATCCTGATCAAATCAAATCCATACTTGAAATTCCCTCCCCTACCTGCCCAAAAGATGTCATGCGGCTAGCAGGAAGAATTGCTGCTTTAAACAGATTCATCTCCAAGTCTACAGACAAGAGTTTTATGTTCTTCTCAGCCATTAAGAAAGCAAAAAACTTTGAATGGACTCCAGCCTGTGAAGAAGCTCTTAAAGAACTCAAGCGGTACTTAACGTCACCACCATTGTTGTCAAAACCACTCGACAACGAAAGACTTTTCCTGTACTTAGGAGTCTCAGATCAAGCTGTGAGCGCTGTCTTGATCAGAGAAGAAAACAGCACCCAACTACCAGTCTACTACGTAAGCAAGGCATTGCTCGATGCGGAATCACGTTACTCACATTTGGAAAAACTAGTATTGGCTTTGGTAATGTCAGCAAGGAAGCTACGACCCTACTTTCAAGGACACCCGATCACAGTTTATTCAGAGTATCCCCTAAGGAGCATTCTTCATAAGCCGGAGTTGTCTGGAAGATTAACGAAATGGGCGGTCGAATTGGGAGAACACGACATCACTTACCAGCCCAGAACAGCAATCAAATCTCAAGCGTTGGCTGACTTTGTTGCTGACTTCAGTCTCAATCAGAGGGTTTCGATAGATGTAGAAGTCAGTTCAATCCAGACCACATCACTTTGGAAGCTTGCAGTCGACGGTTCCAGCAATAAAAAAGGATGCGGTCTTGGAGTGGTGATCACTACTCCCGATGGAGATATACTACGTCAAGCAATCAAATGTGGCTTCAGGGTTACTAACAATGAGGCAGAGTATGAGGCATTGATAGCAGGAATCAGTTTGGCTAAAGAACTTGGAGCAAGTAGAATAGAAGTGATATCAGACTCTCAACTGATAGTCAACCAACTCCAAGGTTCATATCAAGCACGAGATCCTCAAATGTCATCCTACTTAATGAAAGTGAAAGAAATCCAGTCGACATTTGAAGAATTTACTATAACCCAAGTTCCGAGAAGCGAGAATACTCAAGCAGACGCATTGGCTACCCTTGGATCGACGATGCATGGGGATAAACCACAATCCATTCCGGTAGTGTATTTGAATTGGCCAGCAATTTGGAAAGAGAGCAAGGAGATCACCACCATCACATCAAACGACTCATGGATGACGCCACTCATGAAATATCTGCAAGATGGACTACTTCCAGAAGACAAAACTGAAGCAAGAAAGATTCAGAGACAGGCAGCAAGATTTACCATATTCAACGGACAGTTATTGAAAAGGTCATTCTCTGGACCCTACTTAAAATGTCTTACTCATGATCAAGCACAGCATGTATTGTCAGAATTACATGAAGGAGAATGTGGAAATCATTCTGGAGGACGTAGCCTCGCTTTACGCGCCC
This sequence comes from Zanthoxylum bungeanum, assembly GCA_019454045.1. NCBI lineage: Eukaryota > Viridiplantae > Streptophyta > Magnoliopsida > Sapindales > Rutaceae > Zanthoxylum > Zanthoxylum bungeanum. Next base: position 50,632 of record SKCR01045854.1, read on the forward strand.
ATTCGACTGGGTATTATTGGCCAACTATGAGAATTGATTCAGCTAATTATAAAGAAATGTGAGAAGTGTCAAAGGTTCGCCCCGATTTCACATCTCCCTCCTGAGAAATTAAATCCCACTCTTTCCCCGTGGCCATTCATGAAATGGGGAATGGATATTGTGGGAAAGCTACCAACCGCCCCTGGACAACGAGTCTACATGCTGGCTTTAACGGATTACTTTTCAAAGTGGATTGAGGCAGACTCTTTCGCCAAGATACGAGATAAAGAAGTTCAATCATTTGTCTGGAAAAACATCATATGTCGATTCGGCATTCCCAAAGAGATTGTGACTGATAATGGTTCACAATTTATCAGCAATCATTTCCAAGACTTCTGCAAGAATTGGGGGATCAAATTAAGTTTTTCAACCCCTCGATTCCCACAAGCTAATGGTCAAGCCGAGTCTTCCAACAAGACAATTTTAAACACTCTAAAGAAAAGATTAGAAAAAGCAAAAGGAGCCTGGGCGGATGAACTACCTGGAGTCTTATGGTCCTATAGGACGACTATCCGTTCCTCCACAGGAGAAACTCCTTTCTCTCTGGCATTTGGGACAGAAGCGGTGATACCAACTGAAGAAACCATGCCATCTCCCCGTTACCAATGGCTCAGCGATGATGCGAATCAACAACTTATGAATTTTAACCTGGAAACAATTGAAGAATTGAGGGATCGTGCATCCATTCGACTAGCGGCGCATCGACAAAGAATGACCAGATATTTCAACAAAAATGTCAGAAGCAGAACATTCAAGGAAGGGGATTGGGTACTACGAAGAGTGTTTCAAAATACAAAAGAAATTGGAGATGGAAAGTTGGGGCCAAATTGGGAAGGGCCATACGTCATCACAAGAGTTGTTGGACACGGAGCCTACAAATTACAAACAACCGAGGGGAGGCAAATTCACAACAGTTGGAATGCAATTCACCTTAAGCGATTTTACCGGTAATTTATGCGTGCATTTATTTAAATTTGAAAGTTCAAAGTGTTTTACTACTTTATGTATTGCGATTCGACTTAATAACAAGACCCGTTTGAAATATATCCCAAAATATCATTAAGTCATTAAATTGTTCTACAAAAGGCGATAACAAAAAGTTAAAATTACAAAGAAATTCAAATTTCCGGAGCAGCTTCTTCCGGAATACGTTCAGCAACAACTTCAGGCGCAGGAATTTCTTGAACTTGGCCAGTCGGCTCAACCTCCATTCGACTAAGTTCTTCATTCTTCTTCTCCATCTCTTGAACTCCAGCCGCTTCATTGGCGTCAGTTATTTCTTTCTCAGCCACTTTAGAGTCGACTTCTTCACCTTTCTCTTCCTCATCACCCTCGTTGGAAGAAGAAATTCCTGCCAGTAATCGATCATACTCTTGAATCCATTTCTCTGGTTCCCAAGCTGCGGTATTCCCTTCAAGGAAATCCTTCATCAGATTACTTCGTTCTTTCATCATAGATTCGAGAGCAATCCCTTCAAGATTCTCAAGTAACTCATCATTCTCCTTCTTTACATTTTCAAATGCATCCTTATAACCTCCAATTGTAACCTCAGAAGTTTCCCTTCCATCTTAAGAGTAGCCTTCACCTCCTTCAACTCCTTTTCCAATTCTGCATTCTTTTTTCCAAACGACTTCATTTGGACCATCTCCTTTTTCATTGCTGCGAATGATTTTTCCATTTCTCTTTGCTTCCTGAGATTCGATTCGACATACCGTTGCATGTGTAATTACACTCCATTGCCTGAAAAAAGCATTCGATTAGAATCCATTCTACAAATTATAATAAAAAACTTTTATTTACTTTCTTACTTGGTAATTTAGAGCCGCAGCCTTCTTCATTGACTCGACGGGGCCTATTTTGGATAGCCTTTGCTCATCCTCTTCCAGCAAAAGCTTCTTGATAAAAGGGTCAAGACTTGATGGGTCAGAAATTGCAGTCGACCCTGATGGAATCCTGACAATTATATTGTCAATGTCCTCACTTTCAATTTCCGCTTTCCTTTTTCCCCCTTTGACAATGATTTCAGTCGACTGCCCTTTAGCCTTGGGAGTTCCAGTCGACACAACCTGTTGTAATTCAGGAACCTCCACCTCTGTCTCCTTTATCTTAAGCTTCCTAGCCTTCTTTCGGCTTTTTAATTCATCAATTGATGCTACCTTTATTGGTCTCGACATCATGTCCTCTGCGCATAAAATTTCTTTTGGAGTTAAAGTCTTTATAAACAACACATTTCCGTATAAAGCTCGAATCGACCAAGTACAGTAGATGACTTCCAATACGTGTTTACAAAGTGCCAAAGGGGTAGATATACCTTCTGATTCGAAGATTTCTTTCCACACTAATGTTGCCCTTAATCTCTTCTCTACCAAGACTATTCTCCAATCTCTTTGTTCGACGGGAAGGGCAAGAAGAGCTTTAGTATTGGATAAAATTTGAGGAGTTTTGTCGAATAAACTGTTTCGAAATGGACCTGCAAAACAAACAATCCACACATTAGCGTCAAACGACAACAACATTGATAAGTTATCAATAATAGAAGAAACTGATACTCACTAAATACACTCCAATATTCTGAGACACGACCCATTCCTGTCGACCCAAAGATACCCTCATTCCTCACAAAGAAATAATCCGACTGCCAATTACCCCTATCATTCGTTGGAAGCCCCATAACTATTTGTTCTCTCTTACGACGAAGATACAAAGTATACCTCCCTTTTTCAGTTAAGTGCTCCTTTAGGTAGTATGAGTATACTACATCCTTCACCTCAAAGAACAACCCTTGTTCAAATGCTAAGCATTCAATCGACAATAAAATCCTCCAAGCGTTCGGCATCAGCTGTGAAGGAGCGATCCCATAATGATCCAAAACTTCCCAAGCTAACCTCGGAATGGGGAATCTAAGCCCATTAGAAAACGGTACTACATAAAATCCAATCCACCCAGGAATCTTATAGTCGATTCTCTCAGTCGGCATGGGTACTCTCAACTCCATTGATCTAGGAAATCTGTACTTACTCCTAATTTCCATCAGCATACCAGCCGTCATTCGACTAGCTGGGTTCTTGGTTAGCAATTGGTTGGCTCACTTGTGCTCACTGCTCCACTAAACTCCCCAACTGCTGCCAATGATCTAATAGGAATTGCATGCACAGGAATTTCACGCGACAAAACGGTAACAGGTCCCTCCTCGGGAAATTCTTGACGCGACCAGTCCCTTAATAATTTTTCTTCAGTAGATTCACTCGACGATACTTCTACAAATTTATCAATCTCTGCTCACCTAAACTCTCTAAGATTCTCCACTCGACATATTCTACTCGACGAGTTTACAAACAAATAATTTCTAAGATTTAGGTTTCTTAAGGATCAAAGTCTACTCACCTCTCCAAACACAAATCCACCAGATAGCGTATGATTCAAAAGATCAAACAACCTAATTTAGCTAAGAACAGTTTGAAGCTACTCTATGAATATTCAAAGGAAAAGAAGAACGCGAAGAAAGTTTTGAAGAGTACCTTGGAGCCTTGAAGTTTTTCTCCCAACTTGTTGATCTTGTGAATGGAGCAAATGAACCCATCAAGCCACTCTTATACTACTTCTTTTGGCGGTTCTTTTCCCGCCAAAAGACTCCTCGTTATTCGCGTTAGGTTTTACTTCATTAAACGACACGTGGAAGATCTAGGAAATATAAAATATTTCGTCGAATAGAATGATGAATACTGGATTATCACAACTTGACATCACTTGCTCTCAACAACAAAATCTTCTCTTCACACTGCCTTCACCATTTGAACACGACATCATTAGATATGAAGGTTGCTTTCATTCAAGAAAAAACAAATTGGCAAACCCCGGTGCAAGCCTCATAATCACTCGACACATGACAAATATATTGAATAGATTATGCATTCGACACATTTCAAGTAAAACTCCTGAACCTATATTCGGTTCAGTCGACCAAGGGACATTCCCATGACTTGTGAAGTCAATTGAAACTCCTGAACCTACATTCGGTTCAGTCGACCAAGGGACATTCCCATGACTTGTGAAGTCAATTGAAACTGAACTACTCCTGAACCTATATTTCGGTTGTTGTTGGGTTCAGTCGACCAAGGGACATTCCCATGACTTTGAAAGTCAATTGAACTCCTGAACCTACATTCGGTTCAGTCGACCAAGGGACATTCCCCATGACTCTTGTCGAGTCAAGTAGAACTCCTGAACCAGCATTCGGTTCAGTCGACCAAGGGACATTCCCCATGACTCTTGTCGAGTCAAGTGTATTCCTGAACCAACTTCGGTTCAGTCGACCATTGGACAATCCCCATGACTCTTGTCGAGTCAAGTGAACTCCTGAACCAGCATTCGGTTCAGTCGACCAAGGGACATTCCCCATGACTCTTGTGGAGTCAAGTGTATCTCCTGAACCTATTTTCGGTTCAGTCGACCAAGGGACATTCCCCATGACTCTTGTCGAGTCAAGTAGAACTCCTGAACCAGCATTCGGTTCAGTCGACCAAGGGACATTCCCCATGACTCTTGTCGAGTCAAGTAGAACTCCTGAACCAGCATTCGGTTCAGTCGACCAAGGGACATTCCCCATGACTCTTGTCGAGTCAAGTGTATCTCCTGAACCAACTTTCGGTTCAGTCGACCAAGGGACATTCCCCATGACTCTTGTCGAGTCAAGTAGAACTCCTGAACCAGCATTCGGTTCAGTCGACCAAGGGACATTCCCCATGACTCTTGTCGAGTCAAGTGTATCTCCTGAACCAACTTTCGGTTCAGTCGACCAAGGGACAATCCCCGTGACTCTTGTCGAGTCAAGTAGAACTCCTGAACCAGCATTCGGTTCAGTCGACCAAGGGACATTCCCCATGACTCTTGTCGAGTCAAGTAGAACTCCTGAACCAGCATTCGGTTCAGTCGACCAAGGAACATTCCCCATGAGTCAAGTCGAACCAAAGTCAAGGACTAAAACTTCCTCTCGCCAGATGACGCATGCGATATATTCCAGAACCCACGTTTTGCACATACTCTTATAAAAGGTGATACATTCTTATCACATGCTTTTATGATCAATGTCATACGACGTAAAAGTATATACTCTCTAAGACAAAAAACTTTTTGACTTAGAGAGTAAGGGACAAACTGTTTGGACCAAAATTGGGCCAAGGATAAACCGTCTTTTACCTTAAAGCCCATATAGTATACAAAGCCCGAAAATAAAGACTAGGCCCAAAAGATTTCTGTATTATTGTATTACAACTAAGTCATAAGCTTAAATACAAAACCCCCTAATTATATCAACTACTATTCTCCTACTTTGCCCGACACAAAACTTATTCCCACCTGCTCAGACTTTCTATCAAATGCATAAGGCACATGGTGGGACTTACGCCAGCTGCCAAGGATGATAATTTTCATCTATAAATAGGAACGAAATTCGAGAAATAAGGCAGAGCTTCACTTCTTTCATCCAGGTCTGATACATTTTATTCAGATACTGGTTCTATTTCTCATTTCTAAAAGTATTTGTCATCGCCCTCACGGCCATAAAAACAAAGTTGAGGCAATAATAAGCCTTACTTTTACACTTACATATTTACTGATCATTTCATACTACTGACTTGGGCGTCGGAGTGTCCCCGGTACCTACCACACCGGTGGGCAGTCTACCTCATTCATTCTTCTTTGTTTTGCAGGATCGCTAGTGCCCCCAATTTACAAATTCTGATTGTGGACCTCGGCCGAATTCCACATCCACAGCCTTAAAGGCAAACTGCTGGAGCATCAGACGGCGGACAAGATAGAGAACTATGTGAGTGGACTGCTTGATAGAATGAGGTGAATCAATGGATGAGGAAAAAATATGCTCTGAATGGACGACGAAAGATAAATATCTCAAGAGGACAAGATGCATTGGACGAGTAAATCTGGGGAGCGAGCATGATAGATGCATCACTTACGTCAGCAAGGAACTGGAGTCCAGGTACAACGAAAAGCTAATTTGTTTACTGCGAGAGTACAAGATTATTTTGTATGGGACTACAATGAATGCCTGGTTTAGATAGGACGTTGGTTGAGCATAGGCTGCCAATCATGCCAAGCCATAGGCCTCATAAGCAGCCTCCCCGGAGGTTTGCGCCCAATGTCATGCCTGATATAGACTTCAGAAATTTAAACTTAGCGACACCAAAATATCAATACCCAATGCCGACAGTAGATTCCCAAGTGGACTCCACGGCGGGGTACCAAGTCTACTCTTTTATGGATTGGTATGCAGGTTATAATCAGATTTACATCACCGAAAATGATATACAAAAAACAGCCTTTAGGTGCCCAGGCTCTCTATGGTGTTATGAATGGGTCGTGATGCCGTTCGACCTGAAAAACGCTGGTGCCACATATCAGCTGGCCATGAATTTGATCTTTCATGACATGATCGGTGAATCTATAGAAGTCTATGTGGACGATATAGTGGCTAAATTTGTGACCATGGAAGAACATTTTAGCCATTTAGCAACGGTCTTTGAGCGAATGAGAAAGTTTAAACTAAAATTGAACCCTGCCAAATGTGATTTCGGGGTGTGCGCAGGAAATTTCCTAGGTTTTCTAGTGCACCAACGGGGAATCGAGATTGACACCAATAAATCTCGATCGATCACCGAAGCTATCCCACCCCGAAATAAGAAAGAGTTACAGAGGTTCTTAGGGAAAATTAACTTCTTAAGATGATTTATCTCCAATTGTGCAGGGAAAACAAAAGTGTTCTCCTCCTTATTGAGGTTAAAGGACAAGGACGAATTCGTCTGGACCGAAGAACATCAACAAGCTTTTGACAGCCTGAAGAAATACTTGTCATATCGGCCGAAGAACAGTCCATAGCTGGGATGATCGCGCAAGATGATGACATGAACGTCGAGAGAGCCATTTATTATATCAGTAGACAATTGCTGAATTATGAATGTAATTATTCTCCAATAGAGAAATTATGTTTGGCTCTATATTTCACATGTACTAAATTACGAGCCTACCTTAGGCCGAACATAATGTATTTGATCACAAGAATTAATATAATAAAGTACATGTTTTCTCGTCCTATTTTGCATCAAAGAGTTGGGTTTTGGTCACTGTCACTTTCAGAATTTGATATACTGCATGAGCCCCAAAGGGCCGTTAAAAATCAAGCTTTGGCCGATTTCTTGGCCGATCACCATGTTTGAGCACTATTAGAGAAATAGAAATGGATATGGATGAATGCAGTCTGAAACCATGGACGATGTATTTCGACAGATCCAGCACAATGAAAGGAGCTGGAATAGGGATTGTCTTAGTCAGCCCATTGGGAGAATCATTTCGGTTCTTAATCAAGTTGAATGAATATTCGACTAATAATCAGGCCGAATACGAAGCCTTGATACTTGGGTTGGAGATGCTCCTCAACATGGGAGTAACCCATGTATCCATTAAGGGGGATTCGCAACTAGTAATCCAACAAGTTATAGGAACCTTTAAATGCCAAAGCCTATCAGTCATGGCATTATTGGATGTGGCCAAAGAGTTGGTAGAGCGATTTGATCATGCTAAGTTGTAACGAATTGGCCAATAGCTTAGCTCAAGCAGCTTCTGGGTATAAGCAGACAAATATAGATGGGATATATAGGAGCGAAGAGGTCAAGCCAGCCCTAATGAGACGAAGTAGGCAGATGGATGTCATGGTCATCGAAGCCGAAGATGAGGACGATTGGAGAAGTGAAATCAAGATGTTTCTAAAACAACCCGAATGAGGGAATGATCGAAGGCTAAAACGTAAAGCCCTGAACTACGTAGTCTCGGGAGATGTGCTATATAAAAAACGATAAGATGGATTGTTGTTGAAATGTGCAGGGCCATCTGAATCCAAAACTATCATGGCCGAAGTGCATGAAGGTGTTTGTGGGGCCCCCCAAGCAGCAATAAAGATGAATGGTTGATTCTACGAAGCGGCTATTATTGGCCGAAGATGGGAGAATCGTGCATCTCGTATGCCAAATGATGCATTGCTTGTCAGAAGCACGGGCCTATTCAAAGGGCCCCAGCGACCGAGATGATCCCAGTCATTAAACCGTGGCCGTTTATGGGATGGGCGATAAACTTGATAGGGAAGATTTACCCAACATCAAGCAAGATGCATACTTTCATCATCGTTGCTACCGATTTCTTTACCAAATGGGTGGAATTATCCCAGTTGGGAAATCTCCCAAGAACAGATCATCAAGTTCATAAAAGAGCATATAATTCACCGATTTGGTATACCACAAACAATAATAGTAGACCATGGCACCTCATTAAACGGCGAAAATGTGAAAGATTTCGTGGCCGAATACGGAATCTGGTTGGTGAACACTACCCCCTATTACCTTCAGTCAAACGGTCTAGCAGAATCATCCAATAAGACCCTTAAAGGATTGATTCGGAAGATGGTGACAGACAACGCTAGACGATGGGACAAATATTTGAGTCAGACACTATGGGCCTATAGGACATCACCACGAACAAGTACTTCAATGACGTCGTTTCAGTTAATGTATGGTCACGAGGCTGTGCTTCCAGTAGAAATAAATATCGAGTCCACCAGGGTGATATTACAAGAAAAGCTAACAAAGGAAGACTACGATGAGGCAATGATCCAGAATTTGTTGGAATTGGACGATATCAGATGTGATGTGCTAAATCGTCTAGAAGCACAAAAGAGAAAAATAGCCAAGGAATATAATCGAAGAGTAATGGCTAAATCGTTCAGGGAGGGCGAATTAGTGTGGAAAACTATATTGCCACTTGGTTTTAAGGACCCGGCGTATGGCAAATGGTCGCCCAACTGGGAAGACCCATTCGTGGTGAAAAATGTGTTACCAAACGAAGTCTATCATTTGCAGGACTTGAACGGAAGAGTGCATACAAGAGCGATAAATGGCAAGTACTTAAAGAGATATGTGATCTCTTTGTGGAAGCATGAAAATGTACAAAATGCACTGAATAATAATATATTTTCATTAATTACGGACGAAAACGTCCTAAAAATACAAGGTATAGACGATATAATGTCTTACAAAAATCATTAATTTTGGCCCGAAGACCGTCGAAAACCCCTGGGCAGCTCCTTAATGGCTTTCCTCAAGCGCCATTCGTCCTGAATCTCCAAACCCACCGCATCCAAATCGGCCTAGCTTTTCTCAAAATTTATACGGGCCAAACCTTCATACTCTGCCATAGACTCGTCCATCTCCGTTATTGAGTAGCAATGGTCCTCCTCTTAGCCTCTTTTCTCATACGGATTTCCTTGACAAGATGCTGAATCTCTTGTAACTGTCGCTCCAGGTCCAGGAAGACCGACTCATCGGTCATCATCTCTTCTGTAGTCTCCCTCAAGGCCTGATGAAGGGCGTCAAGAGAGCCACGGAACATTTTTTTCCTTGTTACAGGGGAGCGAAGCCCAACCCTCTGGCTGTGCATATTGTGACACCGAGTGAGAAGGGCTGATATGCCGCCCTGTATTTCTTGGAGGAAAAGTCGATCATCAACCGATATGGGCAAGGCAGGGAGGGCCAATATACGGTTTAATTCGGAGGAGCTTTTGTCCAATTGAATGATGTTCTCTGGCCGAGCGGCCTGACTAATCTTCAGTGAACCAAAGGAAGCGTATTGACTAAGATTCTCCCGAAGGCCCTCCAGGTCTTTACTGGTGTTGACCGAATGTGAAGGAGGCCGAAAAGAAGCAGAGGACAATCACCCAAAGCGGTCCAAAATGTTCTGGACCAATTGCAGCAATGGGTCGGATCTGCACATGAAGAAGGAATTAGTAAAATAAACTAAGACCATGAGCTACAGGAAATGGGAGAAAGACTTACCACCCCAGAACCAGAACTGGAAGGCTGATCCATCAATGCCTCAAAAGCCTCAGCTTGTGGCTGCGGTAGTTCTTGCTGAGATGAAGGATCTGAGGATGATGGATGCGGGGGGACAAGAGCTAGCGACCATGCGGCCTGAGGAAGAGACGGCCGAGCAGGAGAACTTTGTGGCAAGATATGAGACTCAGCCCGATGGGGCGATGATTGTTCAGAAGCGGCTGGCACTTGGACTGTCGGAACAGGAGCTGCGGAAGAAACAATCATGAGAACCGGAGGGGACGGCTATTCAGACACAAGAAACTCAACTCGAGAAGGAGAGGGCGGAGGATCTGCATGTCTGGTGCGCAGAAGTACTTGGAGATACTGCTTCTGGCGTTGAGAGTTGCGGCGCAGTAGTAGGCCGAGCATCTGTAAGAGAATCATAATCGGACAAATCAGAAATGTAAATGACCCCTCCTTCTTGTAAATGCGATGAAGTACGTCATTTTTTTACATAGATAGAGCCTTCTCTAACTACTCCAATTCGGCCAAACTATAAAGGCCATCCATGTCCCTATAACTCCCTTTAAGCCATGAGGCAGACATCCTGCGTACTAAGAGATAAAGTTGCTTGAGGTGGTGCCAAAGAGTCCCAGTCGGCCAAGTAGGCTCTGGCACTTCAGCCTCATCATCTGGATCCTGCAGAATTGGTACAGAACCGTCTGAAGAGAAGCGCTCAAATAGAGGATGGTCTCTTGGAATTTCCTCGACTCTTGGACGCGAACGGCCAGATTCAATATATGGCTTCGTATCTTGGGGATCGACTCTGACTGCACACCCGCCCTCCTTGGTAATTGCTCCATGATGGGACCCTCGGCCGTTTCATCCTCATCAGAGGGAAACTGAACGACCGGCATTTCTGCAAGTCCCACCTCTCGTCTCTGCCTATGGGAGCTTCGGTCCTCGGAGTTCGCACCGTTTCGGGCATTACGGAAGGCGGGTCAATCCTAAGCGCCTACACAAGATACACAATTATGAGTTCAGAGTACAACAAACTCATGTGCAAAAGAAAACAGGTCTCAAACTCATACCTTAGAGCGACGGACAAACGGCACGTCTGAATCAGAGCTACGACTAGGGGGAGGCTGTTTCCTTTTAGCAAGCTTTATTTTCTTGGGCTTGGACGCCTCAGCTGCTTTCTTTGACCCCGTCGTCTCAGAAGACTTGGGGGACAAAGGAATGGAAGAAAAGAATCTCGCAGAAGGCAAAGAAAAAAGACGTTCGTGGATAGGTGGCCAAAAACGATCAAAAGAAGAATGAACAGACGTGCAAAGAGCAAAAGGATCAATAACAAAAGAAGAAATCAAAGAGCGAGTTTCCGCCAAGGAATCCTCAACTTCAGAGACTGAAAAGACCTTAAAATGGTCTGACGAAGTAGAGCGCGTATGAAAGAAAGAAAGAGGCCACCCTTGAACGAGACCAAATTGACGGGCAACGAAATTAGGTGAATAAACCTCCACTCCGGCCTTGTCATTGGCCCCAGTCAAGATGTCATGCATCAGGTCGCGGCTGCATAAAAACTTGCGCCATATGCGAAGGCCTGACTCGTCCTCTTCCGAAAGAGGAAGATCATGAACGAATGATGGACTATCCGACACAGAAAAAAGGAAAAAAGAGGGAGCTCGATGAATAGTATAGAAATACTCAAAAATAGTGCGAAGAAGGAAATAAGATGGCCGAAATTGAGAAAAAATAAGATCGGCATAAGGATAAGGGTGAGTATAATCAATTATGCCGAAGACAGGGAAATGGCTCTCAACCAGAGTTGAACGAGCCACAGGGGACCGGAGGCAATGGGTGATGCCCCCGACCGAAGTTGTTTCTTGAGGACGGCCAATCCCCGATATATGGCGGCCAGTAAAAAGGAGGCCAGGTCTAAGTGACGGCCGTGGGCAAGGTCGGAAGAGATAGGGAGATAGCCCTCCACAAGTTTTTGGCTAGGTGCAAAAATGATGTATTTGCACAGCCAGTAATGAAGGAAGACCGTTCGCTCTAACATCGAGACCGTACCAGCCGTTTTTGAAAATGTGCGAAGGAAAGCATAATAGGACGAAAAAGAAGAAGGGTTCATTGTAGGAGGAGAGAAACGAAAATTTATAGAGGCCGAGATGGTCGCAGTCCAAGAGGTCAGTCCAGTAAGAGCACCAATATCACAAAGGATGATAGTGAAGGGCCCGACCGAAAGAATGAATACATTGTATTCAGAAGACCAAAAGAGCAAAGAAATAGGAAACAAGTTACAGTCAAAATGGGGCAAAGCTAATGAAAGGAAGAATGTGATGTTTGTCTAAAAAGGCTTTAGTATCCACATGCAACAGCATACGTTGAAACCAGGCTTCGAATGCGGTATCGGGATTGGGCCAGGTGCGAACCGGATTGGATTGAGCAAAATGAGAGATGTTAAGTGGCTCAGAAAATGGGAGGCCAGAAGAATAGGGGAACTGCTTAGCCAACAGAGCCGTTGCAATAGTGTCATCTTCAACGAAGACGGGGCCAAGAGCGTACTGGCCAAAATTCTCATCAAGAGTGTGAACGCCGAAGGTGCCCACGGAAGAAGATTCCAGCGCCATCTTATAATCGGCGAAGGTTGAGGCGCTAGTTTTGGGAGCAGAGGATGAAGAAGCCATTGATAACAGAAGGTCGAGAATGCGATAAAAGTGAGTTTGCAGAGGAATTCGAAGGTAAAGTGAAAACCAGAGTGGGATGAATCCTTATGTAACAGATGAAGGGTTTAACCTGGGACAGATGTCGCAATACGAGTCGTCGAGAAGTGAAAGCGGCGGGAAAATGGAAAAGGATGAAAGGTTTCCCTAGACAGGTGTTCGAATGCAACTCGCTACAAAAGTGACGTGCGACGGAAGGGAACACGGAAGTGGCATAAAAAATGGCTCTTAAATGGGCCTCATGATGAAACATATAGGAAAGGGTCGCGCATTTATTGCTGAAGTGATGGGTTCGCGTATGACTCTAAAAGGCAGCCCGACAAATTACAGAGCGAAGAGTTCCGCCCCAGGTTTTACCTCGCTCGACCTTGCGGCATCGGCCTCCAACAGATCGGCCGAACCTCAAAATCTTAGCATCGACCTCCAAGATCGGTCAAGGACAGATGTCAATACTACATCCTCTAGAGGCATCGCCCAAAGCTGTTTCCATTATTGGCACAAGCAGTAAAGACAAAATTGATGTGACAAGACCATCAGGCCGCAGGCTTACTTTCGGCAAAAAACCAGACCTAGGGCAGGGAGCCCCCTAACCAGTCAGGTAACACATGGAAAAGCCCTTCACGTGAGAACAGTATCATGGCTTGAGAGTGTATAAAAAGAGGAAGGTTGAAGAAGTAACTTGCAAGGTCTCCCAACCGCCCATTTAAGGGCCGATCTTACTCAAAACATCGAAGCTTGGCCCTCCGAAACCAAGCGGACTCTCTAAGATAAAAAAGAAAAGATCGGGAAAAGCATAACAGAGTCGGGAAAAATGAAAGATCTGAATGCAACATAGGCTATTAGAAGTGAGAGCTTCCTTTTAGTAAGGTGTAAAATGGAATGTAAAAGGATTCACTAACGGCCATCCACACGGCGTAAGTGTAAAATGAAATGTAATGTTGTGGAAGGGCTGCGTCCGTTAGCGACAATTTTCCAGGGTCCTCTTTGGGAAGGTACTGCACCTCCCGGTTGCGAATGGGTTACGCTCGTTGACAGCGGCTGGCCTCAGCTTCTCTACGCGGAGAGTGCTGCAAACCTGATTCCACAAGTTCTCTAGACTGAGGGATTGGCCGAGTGATGGGCTGGTCGGGGGCGAAGGGGAATGACCATACAAGTTTCTATCATTCTAATCTATACGCCTTTTCGTTGATGGAAGATCGAAAGAATTCACCTCGATCTTCACTTCCGGTTCAATCAAGGTAAATTTGGGGGACAATTCTTGACAGAGGAAATGATGTCACCTTGGAACGAGATTGCCCTAGGACGAAGGAAATAACAAATGGAGGAAGGATGATGAAGCGAAGAGCGACAGAGAGCTTGGGACGACCGAATTAGCAATTAGGACGAAAATGCGTGATGCAGTTGCTTCCACAATCGCAGCAGTTGGATGGTTTTCCCTCCACAACCGAACAGTTGAGACACGCAGCTCAGTGGTTACAGGCACGATCCAGCAACTGCAGGGAGATACTGGAACTGCCCAAAATGGTTGACAAGCTTCACTATAAAAGCTCACCTACACCAAGAGAGAAAATGAAGATCAAAATAAAGACTCAAATGAGCATATCTTTATTTTTTATTTCTTAGATTGTAATCCTTAGGACTGTAACTTGTGCGCTTGCGCCACTTGGAGGCTTATTCACTTAATCAAACACCTCTTGCTGGGACTTTGTCTCGGGAGGTTTGAACCTTACACGCTCTTCTTTCTTCAGGCATAAAAATTGCGCAAACAGCTCCACCAACGTCCTATCTAAACCAGGCATCTCATTGTAGTCCCATGCAAAATAATTTTTGTACTCTCGCAGTAAACAAATTAGCTTTTCACGTACCTGGGACTCCATTTCCTTTCTGACGTAAGTGATTCGTCTATCATGCTCGCTCCCCAGATTTAACTCGTCCAATGCATCTTGTCATCTTGAGATATTTTTCTTTCGTCGTCCATTCAGAGCGTATTTTTTCTTCTTCCATTGATTCACCTCCTTCTATCAAGCAG